>JACCPG010010682.1:0-26164 GCA_016069955.1 Drepana arcuata | reverse complement strand
CAAACAATAGGTTGGTATGCGCCGGATGGAATATTCTCAACTGAAGCGGTTTGTTTTAACAACTGTACGAACAAAGAGGTAAGAAATGACAGTTACACCACGTTCCTTATTCAAATGCGCGTTCATTTGTTTAAGGTTTCTGTCTAAAGCAATATATAATAAGATCTATAGCAGTTGGAAAGGATGAGTGAAGAAAGATTGACGAAACAGATATACAAAGCAAAATTGTGAGCAAGAAGAGGCAGAGGAAGGCCACGTTCCAACTACCTGGATCAAATAGATCGGACGCTCAAGGACGGGAACGTTAAGAGTACTCGAAACCGACGAGCATGTATGAAGAGACTGATGTATGTGGACGAAGCGAAAGAGGTATGTAAGTCTAGAGAGAACTGGCGCTCCATACTCTCTGCCTACCCCGTTAGGGACTTGGCGTGATGATATGTATGTATGTATCTATAGCAGTTTTAAAACTCGACGTTTTATAGGATACTTATTGTCCCGTCCAGCTTCGCTTGAGTGAAAAATAGAAGCCACGGACCTATCGGGTCCAATTGTGAATCTAAACCATTCTCGAATCCACCTGAAGAAACACAGAAAATTTTACGATTTCGTATAGGACATACAGACAAACATTAATTTTCCCTTTTAGAGATTTTTTAGAGATTAATCTATATTAGATGGAAACACATATTATGCATATATCTTCACGCCGTACAAGGGTTCCAAAAGTAGTAGGCGGAGGTGTGAAAACCCTCTCTATTCTCCGGAGAAATATTTAAGTGTCAACGTGACAGACGTCGAGTCTATACTACTATAGATACCTCTTTGAATTACTCAAACGTATGCGGGTTTCTTTACGATGTATTCCTTCACCGTTAAGATCGTAGTGTGTTTGATGACTATTCTTAAGTTCAGAAAAAATTCATTGGTTCAATGGGTCGAACCTGTCTCTTTATTTTGCAGACGACTGACCACTCGAACTGCTAGACCGCTATAGATTGAGCCATCCACGAAGACACACCCCACCAATTTCTAGTAGAGGGGGTCGCGGGTTCTGGGGAGTATATCAATTGTAGTGTGCGTGTGAACTCATAGGTAATCAGTGTGTACATATAATACTCAAATATTAGTGGAAGGTCGCAAACTCTAAGAGAGGTAGGGCATAACGGGTTTCCCGTTCGAATTGGGAGCTGCCCGACTGGGGCAGGACCTCCACCTTATAGAAGTCCGTAGCCAAATAACACAATTTTTTTGTGTTGTGTTCCTACGCGGTGAATAAGGTTTCCAGAAATGAGCTCCTTGGGGAGGGAGGAGGATTGTTACATTGTGTTGGAAGCAGAGGGATTAAACCCATTATGCTGCCAACATACTCTAACTCTCCGAACACAGAGTGGCAACGGGCAAGTGATACTTCGGTATCGTGAGCGTAAATAGGCTACGGTAACCGTTTCCCATCAGGTGGGCCGTATGCTTGTTTGCCACTCTTGTTGTATAAAAAAAATTAATAATAACTTACGCTAAAAGCTATGAGGAAGAATAGTGGGGCGCGTCTTTGTGGATGGCAATATCTAAACGGCTGAGTATTATTAAACTATTGAACTAAATCTACAAATATTATAAAACTACTCATATTATAAAGAGGAAAGATTTGTATGTAAGGAATTAGATCAAAAAGTACTGGACCGATATAAAAAAATCTTTCACCATTCGAATGCTACATAATCACTGATTAATATAGGCTATTTTAATTGCAACGAAAAAAAATAATTTTATGCCAAAATATTAAAAAAGTACATATCCACCCGTGCGAAGCCGGGGCGGGCCGCTAGTCAATCTATAAAACAACTACCAGCTTCGTTGAACTACATTCAAATAATTGTATATATATATTATATTGATATAAGTTTCCGTTCTTCACTGCTTCCAATCTTAAAAGAAACACAAAGTCATCAAAGACATGATTTAACAAGTAGAACGAGGTTCTGTAGTCGAGTGCCAACATTACAAATCAATTAATGCCTCCAATTTGAGATGGCCATAAAACTCTAACAAGCCAGTGAAGCTGCTTAGCACACATTCGGTTGCGGTATACGTGCTCTAGAAACATACATATTTGGAATCAAATAACACGAGTTAATACGAAACAGTTTAGACTACAAAAGGTGAGCCCGAAACCAATCTGATCTTAAGGATTAATCGGTTTATTGACTTATACAAATGCCCAGTTTGAAAGGTCCACTGCAAAACATTTGATTTAGAAACCACTAAGGATAGTGAGTGCATACATACCTAAAGCGGGTATAGCATAGCAATAACTGGTTTGCCATGAAAGCGTGGACTTCGGTCGGCCCGCAAAGTGTGTCGCGACTGCGCCGTGCGCTCTCCCAAACTGCATTTTGGATCCTTTTTTTGCAAACTCAATCCCAATTTAATAATACATATAAAATAACGTAGGTACGCAGTTAATTAGTGTGCGGGACGAGACCCTTTTTGATAAGAGGTGTACTTGTGTAATTTATTACATTACCAATGCTGTGCCTGTGAGTAATGGATCCATCCCGTTTCGGGAAAAATCGATTGGTGAATTATTAAAATGTTTGTCGCTTTCACGTTTTACCAATTGAGGCTTCCTTTTCATCTATTACGGGTCCTCATAATACATCTATGACGATGAAATGAATCATTCATGTCGTGGAGACGGTATCGTTCATTCATCGAGTTTGTTGTGTGAAATAAGAATTTAATTTAAAAGCATCATTATGTTGGAAAAAATATATTTACATAAACCATTAAATCACTTCTTGATGACCGTTTATTTAGCAGAAATATTTTTATCGATCAATATGTCTGAGAATTTGGAACTCATAAATGTTCTGAGACTTAAGTAGATATATTTAGAACATAGTAGGTATTACAACTTCAGTATCCATCAGATATAACACATGGAATCAATGCGTGGTCCTGTCAATTACCATTCATATGATAATAAAAGCCATGGTGACCGAGTAGTTTGACACAAATATTGCAACTTTGAAATCCCTTCGATTAGCCATATCAAAAGCTTTACGGTGAAGGAAAGCATCGAGAGGAAACTTCTATGCGTTTGAGAAGACATTCATGGTGTATATGGAATCTTACTTGAGAATGAAGAAGGCGATGGACTCGCCATCTGTCAAGTTAGAACCTAAAATATATCTCCGGCTTAAAGTTGGATCCTTGTTGGAATGTGAGATAATATATTATTATTATTATGTAATAAAATTGTATGCCAACTTATGTTAATGAATTTATTTTATTACTCGCACCTAATTAGTCGTTGATGTCTTGATTAGGTAGCTTCAAAATTATTACATAACAATCTACCTAGCTAATACGATCTTTCTACTTGAAAGATCACTGTTATTTTTAAAAAGGCTTTTGTGTCCTATTGGCGAAAACCAGATTAAAATCTGTTGAGCAGTTTAAGAGATGAAATTTGTTTTATTGCGAAATAAGTAATTTACTTGGTAAACATTCTACAAGTAACATAAATGCGAAAGTTTGTAATGATATTATTTCTCTTTTCACGCAAAAACTACTTAACAATATTTGATGGCATTTGGCTCAGAGATAGCTTATTAGCAATGTATTTTATCCTAATCCTGAAAAGTAATCTACTCTAATTTTAATTAGATAAGATATTGTGATACAACATTCCCCAATCGCAGAACTACCAAAGGGGAGAGTCTGGAAATGTTTAAAATTCGGGTGCAGGCTACCTGGGCAGCGCAGGCGGGTAGTTGCAAAAACGGCGCCGCTCCCACGCCACCACGGGTCGACGACCGCCACTTGCATCCAGTCTCATTTGCCCAACTCGTGTGATGACCACCTCTACTAAACTCGATTCACCGCTAATCGATATAAAATCGATTTATTCCACTGTCTTTATAGACCTTCTTTCTGGTTTTGCGAATTTTTGTTGCGTTTTTTTTGCCCGTCTGCTTCATCTTGTTTGAACAATGTTGTGATGAGATGAGTTCATATATAACTGTGCTGTTAAGTGTCTTCGGGCCCGGGTATCCGGTGACGTTCCTGGGAATCTTTATGGGGATCTATTTCATCACGTTTGCAGGTTAAACTAGTATTTAAATCTCTACATTGTATTTATGTATATGGATCTTATGATCAATTATGATGTGTTGCCTTAAATGTAATATTTTAGCTATATGTCATACGGTTACCTATCATCGTTGAAACTATGCATTATATGCCAAATTAGAAATCGTTATTCGCATTCAGTTATTATTTATTTATTTTAGATATGCCAATAGAGAGGTTTTTTTTTTATAATCTCTCGTAACTTGATACCATAGTCCTTCCAAAAAAGCTTGCGGTCCGCCTGATGGTGAGCGGTTACCGCTCGGTTACCATGGCTATAGGATGATAGCTTCTATGCGTTGGTATTCCAACTGACTGATTGCCAGGTGAGTATAATGAAGTCCGCACCCCCGCACCTGTAGTGGAATACTAACTAGGCGTCAAATAGCGCTAATTACGTAAACAACAATCAAATTAGCTTGTTGGAGTGTGTGAAGTCAGACGTGGAGGCAAACGGTAGGTATTTAATTCGAGGGAGACCCCAGGCCACAACAATAAACTCCGCCTAGGTAATTAGACAATTAATTGCGTCTCTGAACTTGATATATGTACTCGATTGGCTCAAAAGGTATAACACAGCTGGAGAAATCGTTTCTCATAAGTGTGCTAACGGCCTGTACCTATAGGTAGAAAGGCACAGTCAGTCACACGAGTGACACAGACTACAAAATATGACATTACCAACAATATGAATAACTTAAAACAAAAATTTGTTTGAAAATCTTTTTGCTTTGATGGACGAAGCCTGTACTGTTCATATTGTTCTTCATGTTTTGTTTATTTTTTTAATATAAAAAAATTACCAGACTATGGTCAAATAGGGTTGCTTCGCGTTTCTGAACGAACACCCGCCGGAAACGGAAGGGCAAAACGAGAACCCGAATCCTTTATGCAGACTCAAGCAAGCCGAAACACCTCCGCCTACCCCTTGGGGACCCTTGTTGAAGGCGTAATCAAGTTATGCAAAAGATGCATCTCCTATGTTGATAAATTTTGGTCTATTTTCACATGCACCACCCACCAGCAAAATAAAATATGCAAAGATGAACATGTAAATCCAAATTAAGTATATAATTCACTAGATAAAATCTTAATAGGTATAGATTATAAATACAACTCTTAAAATTATGTTAGAGCGTTTTTGTTTAATTTTATTAGACATGTTGGCATTTTTCCTTCTTTATAAGAAACTAGCGACCCGCCCTTGCTTCGCTCCGATTGTTATATGTTCACTTCCCTTGTGAGAATGCTGTAGGAAATATTATTATTAATATTATATGTTAAGTGGAGTAAGGTAGTGTTTTCAATGAAAACTCCCATACGACTTTTCTCTTTCTGACATTTTCAATAGCAACCATATTTTATTTATCTTATATACACCTAAGCTTTTCTCATAATTTATTCAGCCTTTTGGTGAAAACTGCATGTTAATCCGCTTAGTAGTTTAGGAGTTTATCGCGAACAGGCAGACGCAGCGAGGGACTTTGTTTCACAATATGTATTGATGTACGTTGGGTACTATTATCATGGGAATATAACATTAAAAGAAGAAATACGCAAAGTCTTTCTTCTTCACGCCTTACCACTATGGTCCTCGAAGGGGTAGGCAGAGGTGTAGAGGTAACCACGCACCCACTTTCACTTAGATATATATTAAGGTGCCAACCCGATCCTGGCGTGTACAGCGCGGTTACAACATATGCAGGTTTCTTCTCGATATTTTCCTTCACCATAAAGCTTGTAGTGTGACTAATCAAGGTGATGCAAGGGTTTATAGGCAGCGGTAACCGCTTACCACCAGACAGGCCGCGTGCACGTTTGCCATCTTAGTGTTTTATAAAGAAATATATCTCAGCTACTTATTTCCTACGACGATCAGTAACAATCCAATCTATGAAGGGAAAAAGAGAAAGTCATTCCGTCATAACCCCACGTCCAACCATAATTGATCGAAGGCTACCTAAGGGAGAATCGTTCCTTGAAGTTCTGCATGCTCACGGTGAAAGATGCAATTTTCAGTACGACATATTGGGGCCGGATGACTCGGTCGGCTGAACAATATTGTCTAATAAAAAAGATATGTTATTGGGGTTGCCCTATCTGACAGGCCTTTTTGTGTAAATTTGTTTATATATCTGTAACATTCAAAGATGGCAACACCAGTGTATATCCGACATTTATTACAACACTACACTACCTACAATTATTTTAAGAGCGAAAGTTTATACTCAGTCGTCTCTAGTTGGTGGGGAATGGATACAATTTAGCACAGAAATGTTTGCTCATGTTTTATTAAGAAGCTTTAATTAACGTTTATCAAAAATAAAAATTACGAGTCCGCGCACTCTGGTTTAATATTTAGTTCTTTACTTTAATATTTAGCTTAGTCTATGGGCGTTGTTTTTCTTTGGAAAAAACATTTGAAAAAACGTCTTGTTCGTGCTGTTTCTGTACCGAAATAATGCTAAAAATAAAAGCAGCAAAATTTCGTAATATCCCTGTTATTTCAATGAATGAGACTGCTACCTTCCCACCTGTTACTGTAACTTACAAAACCAAGGGTCAAAACTACTTGGTGCCGGGTAAAACTCTTAGCTAACTTTTTTCTAACATTCTCACGCTGTACTTACTTGGGAAATGAAAATATTGCGACCCAGCGGAAAAGGTTCCCCGTTACGTCAACAATTCCTTTTCACCGAAGTGATATTTTACAAAAGCCGTGGTAACCGAATGGTTCGAGCAGTTGCCTGCGACACAAAGATTGCAAGCTCGAATTCCAACTGTACCAATGAGTCTGAACTTAAGTACACTGATTAGTCACACCACGAGCTTTACGGTGAAGGAAAATATCGTGAGGAAACCTGCATACGTTTGAGAAGAAATTCAAAGGCGTATGTCGTGCTTGAGTTACGGCGATGGACTCACCATCCGTCACGTTGGCGCCTAGAATATATCTCTAGCGGAAAGTGGATGTGTAGATACTACATATACACCTCTGCGTACCCCTTCGGGGACCCTTGTGGGATGTATATAAAAATATATGTGCTAAAAAAAGTGATGAGACGTTTACGTGTCAAAATTGCAATTCAACCGTATGCAGGTTTGTTTTCGATGCTTTTATTCACCGTAAAGTTCGTGATGTGATTAATCACCGTGATGAGATTGAGTCAAGGTTCGAACCAGGAATATTTATTTTGCAAGCGACTACTCCAACTCCTCGACCACCACGGATTTATAGAAAAAAAAAATATAATGTACGTAATATAACATAGAAATAACCATATAAATTGAATTGATTACAGCTTGGAGAGCGAGCTTTCTCAGTATTTATCTTCACAGGAGACTTGATCGAGTTTCGCCCGCATAAGTGAAGCTTAAAGAGAAAATTATGGACGAGACAACATGCGGAAAAAACCCTTACAACAAGCTACAACATGTTATACTTTATGTATGATCAAATGTCACTTTGATTAAGAAAATTAATGCGCACATGCCTTGAAAGAATAATGAACAACTTTTTACGTCGCGCACCAAAAATGCACTAACATTATACAACGTAAAAAGTGGTAATTGTTGAAAGATCGCAGTTGCAATTTTCGGCGGTTTCTTGATGTGGTTTTTGTTGCCCTCGAAATGACGGGAGCTGAGGAACTGGCTCCGGGAGCGAGTGTGGGGGTGAGGGGGCGACGGAGGCGAGGCGAGGGGGAGAAATGTCGCCATAATTGCGATCGCATACATGATAAACCACTTTGCGGCAGACGAGCCGAGTTCCAGTCTCATCATATATTATCTGAAATGTGTTTCGTTCAATCTGTGACTTTATAATGTCATGCATTGTAACGATGCGTTTAAAATCTGAAACTTGACTAGAGTTAAAAAAAAAAGTTCTTTTTTCAAAACAACTTTTATGCGTAGGAAGTAGGCGCGTAGAAAGTATATGGGAGATACATACACCATGCAACTACTCAAGGATGTAGAGAAGGAATCATATTTAGAGAGAGCTGTACCGTTAAGGTTGATCAGAAATGTGTGAACGGGTAATTGAGCCAGTGCTGCTTTTATGGAATTCTGGAAATGTGATAACCAACCAAGAAACTCATATCATAAATCATAATATGCATATCATCACGCCGAATGTCTCACGGATTATGTGGAGTAGAGCGTCAATTCTCTCGCTATATAGACTGACTCTTTCGCTTTATCCTCATTCGTACATATCATCACGCTGAATCCACACTGAGTAAGCAGAGAGTATAACACGGGCTTTCTTGCCGACCACATTTCAGACTTCAGACTTGCAGACTACTCTTGCTTCATCCACGTTCGTCAGTCTCTTGCGTAGCAGAGTTCAGCAATTGAACTTTTAGTAACTGCAAGAAATCTCTAGAAACGCAGAGAAAATAAAGTAACTAAATTGCCATTTAATCTTGTTACTAAAGTATATTATTCCATTGCACAAATTATTATAGATTTATTTTAAGCATAGTCTAGACTAGGCGACAAAAAGTGTGCTTAATATTGCAGAAATTAAACTCGTCTATATTGGAAAATAATATTCTGTTTTAAATAGCAAATTTCTGATGGCTATGAAGTCTGCGAAATAGCTAACTAAAATAACACGTCATATATTAGTGGATTCTACATTTAAAATATACCGAAAGAGATTTTAATTAAGGAATTATTTCAAAATTAGAATAAGGAGAATTAGTCAAAGCGTAACGGCGGAAACGCTTTGTCGCCCATTCAACTGAGCTACTTTTACATTCCCATATTTCCAATGCTTCCGTTTTCATTAAAAGAAAAACTAATTAAGTCGTGACCCCACCTTCTGCATCTGATTAAGTCTCATACTGGTTATTTGTTTCCGAACAAGCATAGATACAAACATTTATGAATAACTGTTCCTGCGACTTTTCCGCTTTTGTTATAATGGAGATTATAATATTATTATTATTATTTAATTATATAATATTCTTACGTGAAGTATGACGTACGACGTTGGACTGCATTTCTCGCGGGCTTTTGGCCTAATGAAAACTGGACTATTGTAGACGTGGTGAGCATCATAACGACAAAAAATTGCTAACCTTTCGGCATGTGTTTCAGATATACAGCCTTTTGGAATTGTATATGTAAAAAGGCAGAAGTAACCGCTTCCCATCAGGTAGGCCGTATGCTTGTTTGCTACTCTTGTTGTATGAAAAAAAATAGAGTATACACAAAAACACATCAAATAGATCAGACAAACATCAGCCAAGTTTCTTCTGGTTTCATTTGTTAAGGCAATTTTTTTTATTTATTTATGTTTAGTTGAAATAATATAATTAAGAAATTTATTAACATTATCTAAGGTAGCTTGTTTTAAGGTATCACATATTTGAACTACCGTTCTGTGTTAATAAGCAGTAAGCCAAGGACTAATAACGTTTTCAAGTACGCCGGGTATTATATAGACGCCGCACTTTATGCGTCTTATTCATAGAAGGTGTGACCTTTCCCTGCACCCACCTTTACGACACGAGGAAATTGGTAGGAGTAAATGAACCGCCCTCCCGAGCACATTGTCCATACTTTCCCTCTTGTTAAGCATAACTTATGACTGTATCCCGCGATTCCTATAAAAATCCCTTAATTCTGCTTAAATCCTTCTCCATTTTGTATATTTTCATCTTTCTTTTCACTTTTCTTTGTTTATTTAACCAGGATTACACAGAGGGTCTTAACGTGACGTGAAGGATTTCTCAAGATAAATTATGTTTATCATGCATTTATTCTTTTGCAATATTACATTACGGTATCGCCTCTGTTCGGATACATTAGTAAAAACTCAAAGCTAAGTTATAATAATAATAATAATAATATATATATATGTAATATATTATAATATATCCTCACGCCTTCCACAAGGGTCCCCGAAGGGGTAGGCAGAGGTGTATAGGTAATACCCACACACCCACTTTCCGCCAGAGGTATATTAAGTGCCAACGTGACAGATGGCGAGTCCATCGCCGTTACTCAAGCACGACTATACATACGCCTTTGAATTTCTTCTCAGACGTATGCAGGTTTCCTCTCGATTACGGTGAAAGAAAACATCGAGAGGAAACCTGCATACGTCAGAGAAGAAATTCAAAGTCGTGCTTGAGTAACGGCAATGGACTCGCCATCTGTCACGTTGGCACCTAATATACCTCTGACGGAAAGTGGGTGTTGGGTATTACCAATACACCTCTGCCTACCCCTTCGGGGACCCTTGTGGGAAGGCGTGAGGATATATTATTATATTATATAATAATATAACAATGATAATATATAATGTTAATAAGTTATACCCTTAACATTAAATACAAAATAGAATGAACAATTAAATTTCGTGATAAAATTTCTGACAGTAACAATTCCAATCGGAAAGCCACTGAATATTTTTCAAACTTGACATTTAATAAATCTTATATTATTGCCAGCGCAACCTCCTTTCAAAAGTGACATTAAGTTCTAAACTTAACTCGAACATACATATTTCAAGTGTCAATTGGAACTTCCGCCGATCTCTTAGAAGCCAGGAGTAACAAATTGAATTCTAAATGCTTGTCAAAACTGTAGTGGCGTGGGCAACTGCAGCTAACAAGCTTCTTGGCGGTTGTGTATAAATAAGACAAGAACCCACAGGGGTGGGGGAGGGGGTCGTGTCAATATTTAGCCGTCGCGACTGCGCGTGCGCCGCTTGCCGGAACCGCACCTGATCATACAGTCGTGCCGCTGCGCACCGTGGTACACACTTACAGGATGATATTAATTTACTTAGTTGACAAAATAGGATAAGTTAAGAAGGTTCGATTGCAACACAGAGATTCCAAGTTCGAATCCCGACTGAACCAATGAGTTTGGCTAATCTTAAGTTCAGTGATTAGTCACACCACCAGCTTTACTGTAAAGGAAAACATCGAGAGGAAAATTGCATACGTTTGAGAAAGAATTCAAAGGCGTATGTATAGTCTTCATCTGCACTAATCAGTCTTATGATACATTTTGTATTTAATATGTAATTGGGCAAATTGTTAAATTTCATCATTCAACAAATTCTTTTGATTTTATCTTCATTCGTTTTGGCATTGAAAGCCCAACAATGTGAAATTAGGTTTTATTACGAATAGGCTTTCGTGCTTGAACAAAAGAATATATATTCAGCAAAATCAATCTATCTTTGTTTTTGTAAA
The DNA here is from genome assembly GCA_016069955.1 of Drepana arcuata. Classification (NCBI taxonomy): domain Eukaryota; kingdom Metazoa; phylum Arthropoda; class Insecta; order Lepidoptera; family Drepanidae; genus Drepana; species Drepana arcuata. The sequence goes on along the minus strand of JACCPG010010682.1, from coordinate 14,810 downwards.
TCGTAATACCTAGGAATGTGTCTTTGATTTTAGTTTCAGTTGTGTTTTTGGTGAGACTATATATGTACATTAATTTCATCATTTCAAGTCCCTCACGAAGTAGGCAGAGAGTAGATACACTCAAGGAGACTGAGAGATCCAGAGGGAACTAGCGCTATACTCTCTGTGACTAAGTTAAATAAAACTACTGATTTTGTGTGTGCAAGAAGAGGCAGAGGAAGGCCACGTTCCAACTACCTGGATCAAATAGATCGGACTCTGAAGGACGGAAACGTTAAGAGTACTCGAAACCGACGAGCATGTATGAGGAGACTGATGAATGTGGACGAAGCGAAAGAGGTATGTAAGTCTAGAGAGAACTGGCGCTCTATACTCTCTGCCTACCCCGTTAGGGACTTGGCGTGATGATATGTATGTATGTATGTACTGATTTTAAACATAAGATTTTATTCTGAAAGTTGGATAATCAATAAGATCATACATAGATGGTGTAGCAGGCTGACGGAATTAAAAAAAAATATATATAACGATATTTAAGGAGCCGTGGTTGCTAAATGGTTTACATCCCGACTTTACCAATGAGTTTTTCTGAACTTAAGTACAGTGATTAGTCACATCACGAGTTTTACGGTGAAGGAAAACATCGAGAGGAAACCTGCATATGTTTTACAAGAAATTCAAAAACGTATGTATGATCGTGATTGAGCAACGGCAATGGAATCGCCATCGTCACGTTGGTACGTAAAATATGTCTCTAGCGGAATGTGGGAGTTGTAGATGTTACCCGCACACCTCTGCGGAAGGGGACCTATGTGGGAAGGCGTGGAAAGACGATACATTTAAAATATGTCGCGCATTATGCCCGTCGATTCTAAACATCCTGTTTAGTAGCAACCTATATGTACAGTCAAGGGCCACCATATCGCATGTAATAAACTTCCATTGCTAAGTGCTACCGCCGCCAGGGAGAAGTAAACCTATGTCTCATTAAATCCCGAGCTTCAAACGACTGAAGTCACTACTCCTAAGTGCTAAGCTAATTGTTTTCAAATGGGTCTTAAGTAATGTGTGATTGTCAACAATATTGATCTGGGTTCGATTTCCGTCCATACCAAAATGCATATGAAGAAAATTGTCTGTTCTTTCAGATCGAGGTGTAATTATCTTTCTCACTCCTATTTAATTATAATGCTTACATACTCTTACCAGTAGTAGCAATTAGGGATTCGGCGTGATGATATGTATGTATGTAAATAAAAAATCGTCTAGCCTTCATACAAGGAATAGACAAAAATGTTACAATATAATATTTTCATAGGGAATTTATTATAATCTGATATCAACTCTCTAGTTAGGCACGAATGCAATACGACATTTCCTTTCAAACTTCTAAAGTATATAACCACTCATTTTTTCTTTCACCCTAAGGCCTCATTTGGTGGTTGAAAAATATGGCCACTCAAACTATATAGGAGATCCTATTTGTGAACTCGCTCATCACGAAATCTCAGGAACTATAAGGCCGATTGACTTGAAATTTGGTACGAGTATTCCTTACGCGGTGCAGAGGTCAGCTAAGAACGGAATTTATGAAACTCAATTTTTTTTTACTTTTTCACCCGAGCGAAACTGGGCGGGACAGCTAGTTTAATTAACTATTTATCTACTTGTCAGTTATGATTGATTGTACGCCTCAAAATATACGTAAAGAGGAACCACAATTATGCTTACAGTCTTATTTTTTATATATATTACCTCAGATGCAGAAACGCAGATGCAGAAAATTATGTTTATAAAAATAATTTAACCATTTCAAAATGTATGCGGCTGAAGGACTAGTATCCACATCTTGAATAAATTATAACAAAAAAACAGGACTACCAGGCACCTGTCCGGCTTCGAATGTGAAAAGTTTTTATGACTGATAACTTGACGGACTTGGAAACAGCATCCAAAGCTGCGTCGCAATCGGAGAAGACTATAAGATCACAAAAAAATTAACGAAGGAATATTTACATCTCTTGTTATTAATTTAAGGCTTAAATTTGCTTAAAGTGCCGTGTAAATAAAAACCCCGTGCTTCCCCTCTGAGGACTCTTGTGGGGGAGCTATTATTATTATAGTGTTTTTATATTTATGTATATGCCTGTATCAAGCGTCTGGTGTTGTGTACTTTTTATTGATCGTTGCGGTTGGAGTTCTGTTATATTTTTTTCTAACAATAGCCTACAAACGCCCCCTAAAGGGTAACTATGCCACCCTTACCGTATTAATAGCTTTAGGGTTGCGTCACAAGAAATAAACACCAAAAGAAGAATGTATTTTATGTACTAGCAGCCTTCTTAATAAAACCAAATATTTGTGTTCCCCGCATTTCTATTCGTGAAATTCCGGATGGATACAGAACACTGATAGAATACATGGTAGGATGTTATGGCACACGATGCGAACCAGTGGACCCCAATGTGATGATCAATTGATATCTATTCCGTTAAACAACATGGCGCCTGCTCTATTTCTGACAGCTGTCAAGTGACATTGGCAGCCAATTGATTTGTTATCTGTACCAATATTATTAAGAGGCAGAATTTCTTTTGTTTGTGTGAACGCGCTAATCTCAAGAATTACTAAATTCATTTGAGAATGTCCCTTTTCATTAGATATGGAGAGCCCTTATTAACTATTAAGGAAGGCTATGTGCTTAGATCAATACGCTTTTACCCGGGGGACCGGCACACTAATTATATACATATATATGCTCGAATATAACGGTGAACAAGGCATAGCTTAATATATTTGTTCAAAAGGGAACTCTAATGACTTTTGCTCAACGTTAATTTAGATTTTGACAATTAATTAACGTTTTCTGTCAATACAAGAAGCGTTTAGGAGAACACGAATAACTTTTTAGGGTCGTTGGTTGATAGTTTATTCATGTTAGTTAACCAACTTGTTATGCTAAACGACGGTCTAAAAGTTATCTTTGTATCTCACGGGAACACCACTTTTTACTGGATGAAAAAAGTACGTATGCAAAATTTCAATGTGTTTCTGAATTCTGAATTTTGTTTTTCAACAACAAAGATGTAACAACCAAACTCTTTCGCATTTACCTTAGTAAGAATTACAAGATATGACTTTTTATATATTGTAAATGTAATACAACTTTAGCTTGACACTGCCAAGTTGTACTTTTCATATAGTTTAATCTTGGGGAGTTTGTTATATACACCAATATTAAAGATGAAAGATTTGTCACACCACCAGCTTTACGATGAAGGAAAACATCGAGCGGAAACCTGCATACGTCTGAGAAGCAATTAAAAGGCGTATAATATATATAATCGTGCTTGAATTACGGCGATGGACTCGCCATCTGTCACGTTGGCACCTAAAAATATATATCTCTGACGGAAATTGGGTGTGTGGACTACCTATACACCTCTGCCTACCCCTTGCGCGAACCTTGTTGAAAGGTATATATATATATATCCTCACGCCTTCCCACAAGGGTCCCCGAAGGGGTAGGCAGAGGTGTATAGGTAATACCCACACACCCACTTTGTTGAAAGGTGTGAGGATATAATGAAAGATTTTACTGTTTGTAAAAATAAATGTTATGGATAAACTCAATTAATAAATATGATTTTGATGAGAAAGTTTTTATCAAAAAATTGCTTACCTATATGATATTAATCTCCCCTATCTATATTTAGTAAGTACTGTTTAAGTGCGGCGTAACGTTCCCAACGCACCAACATTTGCTCAACGCACAAGCAAATTTGTCAGAAATGAAAGAAACCTCCTTTCGACAGTGTCTGCGATCTATTTCAGTAAATAGATTTTACTGAACGTCTCACGATGTAGAAATTCCCATTTCATTTCTAACATATTGCATTTCTTGGAAAAATCCGGGATCGCTGAAGCTACCTACTTTATATCGCACATCCTTACACCAAGTGGAAATCGATATTTGCTTATACATGGTGTATCAGAAAATATAACAGTTACCTCCTAGGATTTATAGGGTGTTATGAATATTTACTCATGACGATGCAATAAAGCGAACAGCAAAGACATCCAGATGACAAAATTATCAAAGTTCTTTGTTTAATAACTATTCTAGTATGTTCAGTCGCCACAAGTTCAAAACTGGCTGAAAATCGTGTCTTAGTAAATTTATCTAGGAGGTAATTTTCTTTTAATACTCACCAAAGCTTTATAAGGGATACCAATATTTCATACTCTCGAGTGTGTTTTGTTTGTGTTCTGTACCTGGTTTCACCTACGTAAAATTTAAATCCGTTAGTATATAGAATAATTAGGTGTCACATTGTTTGTCCACAATGGGCTCCTAAACTACTTAACCGATTTCAATAAAATTTGCACACCCTGTGCGGTTTGATCCAACTTAAAAGATATGATAGATTACATCACATTTGGACCCGATAGGTGGCGCTGCGATCGTGTTTCAGGAAGTTTAACTTTTTCACCCGGGTGAAGCTGGGCGGAACAGCTAGTATCCTATGTGTCAATCCAGTAAATAATCTATCTATACACCAAATTGCATCCAATACGGTTTAGTAGTTTTTTGCGTGAAAGAGAAACAAACATACTCACAAACGTTCGCATTTATAATATTATTTGTAGGATTCGTTGAATGAAAAGGACCCGCTTGTTTTAAACGAACGTCACACAGTCGTTCGTACGTAGAATAATTACGGTGACGTTAAACTTTAAACGTCTGTTAAATATTAAGCGACGTTCGTGTCAAAGAGAACGGCAGAGTTATTCAGATTGGAGAATATATTTTCGCAGTACACCACACAATTATGTCCACCGCTTGTAATGGTTACGGCTGGCGTCAATATTTGCTGCATGTTAACGCTGACATTTGGTTAAACAACGCAAATGTTTGCTTAATTCACGTCATTTTATATTAATACGTTATCATTAAGTGGTCGTGAAATAACCGGCCCTTAGCTCAGGTATTCCTCATGCCTTCCTACAAGAGTCCCCGAAAGGGTAGGCAGAGGTTTATAGGTAGTACCCGGACACCAATTTCCCCCCGATATATATTTTATATGCCAACATGACAGTTGGCGAGTCCATCCTTTGAATTCCTTCTCAAACGTATGCAGGTTGCCTCTAGATGTTTTCCTTCACCGTAAAGCTTATGATGTGACTGATCACTGTACTGTTCAGCAAAACACATTGGTAGAGTCGGGATCCGATCTTGCAATGTATGTGTTGCAGGCAACTACTGAAACCACTCGGCCACCACGGCTCAGGTATTCTTGTGAAATAAATTTATAAAACCGAACTCTCAGGAACTACTCGTTGGGTATGAAAAAAGTTTTTTGACTCTATGTCGAGAAAGGCTATTCGCTATATTTATACATAGGTAGGTGAAGCTGCAGGGCATATCTAGTGCGATATATTAGTATTAATTCTTACATAAAAGATGATGAATGTGACTGAAGTGAAACAGGCCTAAGTCTAGAGAACTGACGATCTACCCTCCCAACCCGAAAGGGACTCGGGAGGGGTAATAATTTCTGCACCGGGGAATTCGACGGGATTAGAATAAATAAAACACGTGTATTCTTAGACTATATAACTATACTTAAATAACAATTTAGTGGCGGGTGTGTGCGGCGGCTGCGGCAGTTGCGGCGTCGGCTGAGATCACTGTGGCGGCGGCTGCGGCGCGAGCCGCGCGGCTAGTTGCAGGATGTCGCGCTTCTCCTATACAACAACACAATACGTTACTAACTCTGTATTTTATAAGAATTATCATAGGCGGTGGTAGCCGCTTACCATGAGACGGGCTTGTTACATTTAATGACATGGGAAAATTCCACACAAATTGACATAGTCCCAAATAAAGCAAAGCATGCTTTATGGTAACTAAACAACGATATATGTATTTACTTATCTATATATATATATAGATAAGTAAAAGAATTAAAAGTATATATATATATATATATATATATACTTTTAATTCTTATTATTCTTATTCAAAATATATATATATATATATATATATATATATATATTTCGATTTATATACATACATAAAAAGGACATAGTTTTTGGTAAAAATACTCATCACACAAATATCTGCCTTCGCAAACTTCGCAATCAGGAGCTCCGATCATTAGACCATTCGGGCTGTCAATTACCTAAGCTACTTGAGTGTAGAGTGACAAAGGATCATAAAAGAGTTTGTTGTAGTAACCTTTGGAAAGCGAAGTTCTCTTGCGGCAAGGCGAGCGGCGCGCAGTTCTCGCTCAGCGCGCGCTAGCTCGGCTCGCAGCACGCCGCCGCCCGCCGTACCTTCGCGCGCCGCCCACTCCCTCGCCATCTGCTCGCGCATGGCGTCGTCCAGCGCACGCGCAGAGTAATGCGCCACCACCTCCTGCCGCGAGCATTGCCGTTCGCGCATCGCACGCAACGACCCGTTCCAGTGCAACAGCTGGAACACTGTCATCAGCTCCTGGAACTCCAGCATCGTGCGGCCCTTGTTCGCTTCCAGCATGAACCTGCACATATACATGCAAGTTTTATTGTGGTATAAATAATGTCTTGTTATTTTTATATCTATAAGGCGTGGTAGCCGAGGTGTTCGAAACTGGACTGTACCGATGAGTTTTTATAAACTTATTTTTACGAGCGGATGGGAGCTTTACGCTGAACGAAATCATCGAGAAGAAAAGGTTTTTCTCTCGATGTGTTCCTTCAGCGTAAAGATCTCATATGCAGGTGCATTTGAGATGCGATCACTTCGAAAAATTTTTGGCGCAACTAGTGTGATTGTAAAGATGAGGAAAGACATATTACGTTGGTTTGGACATATATTATACAATATTGTGTTGGTAACTAGACAATGTATCCTAAATATATTTACTTATATAGATAGACATATTCATAAAATACATAGGACATCCAAGACTAAGGTATAAATACTCGTGTTCATCACACAAATATTTCCCCACGGCGGGAATCGCTGCCTAACTTTCGCAGTCAGGAGCTCAAATCACTAGACCAGACGGCCGTTACAATTTATTACTTATTATTATTATTATATCCTCACGCCTTCCCACAAGGGTCCCCGAAGGGGTAGGCAGAGGTGTATAGGTAATACCCACACACCCACTTTCCGCCAGAGGTATATTAGGTGCCAACGTGACAGATGGCGAGTCCATCGCCGTTACTCAAGCACGACTATACATACGCCTTTTGAAATTCTTCTCAGACGTATGCAATTTTCCTCTCGATGTTTTCCTTCACCGTAAAGCTCGTGGTGTGACTAATCATAATTATTAATTTAATAAAAGTTTATTACTTATTAAATAGCATACTCAGGTTTAGAAAAAGATACGCATGTATTTGATGAACATTTTCATATCATGAACATCGTCAAAACAAATATATCACACCATCACATAACACTTCCGTTTATGACGCGACCCTATTTTGGGCGCATCCGGTCAATAAATCACAAGTTATCCCCTCAGGAACCTGAATACTTACTAATATTATAAATGTGAATGTAAGTTTGTTTGTTACGCTTTGACGTAAATACTACTTAACCGATCATCATAAAACTTTGTACACATATTCTTGGAGGTATTAGAAGTAACATAGGATACTTTTTATTGAAAAAATATCATTTTTAAGTAAGATAAAAAAGTCACGCAGACGAAGTCGCGGGCACAGCTAGTGTTTAATAAATCTTCCCGGCACTACAATCTTCGAGAACATTATAATCAGGTGACTCGTATGTTTGTGTATGTTATTGTATGATGCATCGTCACATTATGGCTGACAGTTTGTTAATATAGCCGTGGTGGCCGAGTGGTTCGAGCAGTTGCCTGCGACACAAAGATCGCAAGTTCGAATCCCGACTGTACCAATGAGTTTTTCTGAACTTAAGTTATTGTATGATGCATCGTCACATTATGGCTGACAGTTTGTTAATATAGCCGTGGTGGCCGAGTGGTTCGAGCAGTTGCCTACGACACAAAGATCGCAAGTTCGAATCCCGACTGTACCAATGAGTTTTTCTGAACTTAAGTACAGTGATTAGTCACACCACGAGCTGAACGGTGAAGGAAAACATCGAGAGGAAACCTGCATACGTCTGTGAAGAAATTCAAAGGCGTATGTATAGTCGTGCTTGAGTAACGGCGATGGACTCGCCATCTGTCACGTTAGCACCTAATATACCTTTGGCGGAAATTGGGTGTGTGGGTATTACCCATACACCTCTGCCTACCCCTTCGGGGACCCTTGTGGGAAGGCGTGAGGATATATTATATTATTATATTATAGTTGGTTAATACATTATAAGCAATAATACGTCAATGATAAAATAATATCGCAGCATGATTTAATTTAATAATTCGGAATTGAAATTGTAAGTAAGATGGATTCGCCATCTGTCACTTTGGCACTTTAAATATATCTCTGGCGGAAATTGGGTGTGTGGGTTCTACCAATACAGCTCTGCCTACCCGGAGACTTTTCGGTAGGCGTGAATTAAAGCGAATCATGTATATATAGCTATGCTATAGGAACTGGTACAACGAGGTAATTTATTTTACACAAGCCATTGTCTGAACTACAGCTTAATACGGAAAAACGAAATGAAAATGTCGTCTAGTAACAAATGTTTTGAATTAACAGCACTTTTATTCAAATTATTCAAAGCAGAGATTATGAAAATTAAATAAATTGCTTGTCAGCCTTCTTGGCACCGGCCAGCGGGACGGTAAATTAAAAAAAATAAGTTAAATTAAAGTGGAATGAGCTCGTTCTTCAAGCTACTATCACAGTAACTCTTCCCATCATGAAGTCGGTAATAAATAATAAATAAATAAATGCCTTGGGACTATTCCACACAAACTGACCTAGTCCCATGTTAAGCAAAGCTTGTGTTATGGTAACTAGACAACGATATATTCACTTATATAGATAGATATATACATAAATACATAGGACATCCAAGACTAAGGTACAAATACTCGTGTTGATCACACAAATACCTGCCCACAGCGGAATTCGAACCCACGACCTCAAGTTTTGCAGTCAGGAGCTCTAACCACTAGACCAGATGGCAGTACGGTCTTTGGTCCTACTACGGACTTCGGAAACCACTTTAGAAGACGGGTCGTGCTTGTCACCATTCTAGTGTATAAAAATAATAATAAAAAGTCTTACCTGAAGGCCGCGATGCCCGCACTGGGGTCTTGATGATGCGCTGCGGCATCCCCCGCAAAGGAGGCCCGGGCCTCCGCCACTGCCTTCTCAATAAAATGTTCCGAGATCCTCCTAGACTCGTGTTCATTAAACACGCTGTTCATCAAGGCTATCTTCGCTGCACTGCGCCGCGCCTCCGCCTTCGTCGGGCAATTCTGAAATAATCTTTCAATCTGATCGCCATTCAGACGGAAAACTCGGAGACTGTACAGCAAAAGCTTCGGGTCATTTCTTTTCATATTATCGCCTCAGTCGGCGGCATGTTCGCGATCACGTGATTTAGTGTCGGCTTATGTCGATGCCATAGAGTTTTGCTCCCTGGATTAGAGAGGGGAGGCTCGAGATCGACTTAGTTTGTTCTCAAGTTAAGTACTGATTAATGCTGTATAGTGTAACAGAATATTGTCACGGTGACAACGTCTTTCAGTTCGATTCAGTGTTTGGTTGATAAGGCCGTCCGCTATCACGTTAAAGTAGATTGTAGGCATGCGATGGATATCAGTCGTTGGGGCGAAGACAATATTTTAGACAGTTAGAAAATTCTTAGACACTATTTGATAATACATAAGTTTTTAAAGTGTAATTTGTTATATTATAAATTAGTTTATTAATGTTATTATTATTATTATTATTTTATTTTAACATCATATTGGTATACCTACTGTAAGGATGTTAAGGTGTGTGTAAATAAATAAATAAAAAAAAAATTATATTATCATAATCATCATCATATCATCACGCCGAGTCCCTAACGGGGTAGGCAGAGAGTATAGAGCGCCAGTTCTCTCTAGACTTACATACTCTTTCGCTTCGTCTACATTCATCAGTCTCTTCACACATGCTCGTCGGTTTCGAGTATTCTTAATGAATTATTATAATTTATTTCAGTCAGATATATTTTAATCAATTATTTTTGTAATTAACATCGTGAAATTGTACCAGAAAGAAGTGTTATGTAACCCTAAGGATTTTTTATTTAATAATATATTGTTTTACCCTCTAAGGTGGCAAACAAACACGTGACAACAAACAAACAAGCCCATGGACGCTTACAACACCAGGGTTAATTTTGGAATAAAGAATTCGCACCTATTTCCTACCCGGTAACGATTCTACGAATATATTCATACCGTGCTATTGATATATTCATTGAACCTTAATTTCTTCCGCCCACTAGGGTCCCGTAAAGGTCAGAGGCCATAAAAGGTATAGGTGTATAGGTACCCACATACCCACTTTCCTAAGGAAGTCGTGTAAATTTATTTAACTTCACTTCTTGTAACTTTAACTTTGCGTTAAGGCATTCTATATATTTAAAGCTAAAATCTAACCTGAACATAGCTTAAAGAAAAACAAGTGACTATAACACCATCAATCACCGACATGATTGTATCGAAAAGGGTACAAAATAAACTTTAACACACAAGTCAATGAATCAATCATTCCTGTACTAATTTCCACTAGTTTTTCCAATGAATTTCACAGTCTATTAACTACAGTACACACTGGATTAGACTAAAATGTATATTAACTTTTAAAATAGTCTCGATGAGTAGAGGTTAACCAGTGGGTTAAATGCAACTTCGTATCCCAGCGGTACAGTAATTGATCACACCATTCGTTTAATGAAGGAGAGCACATGGATTCCTACACCCTGCCTACCCCTTCCGGGACCCTTATGGGAAGGCGTGAGGATATATTCTTATTATTACCATCGCGAAAACCTGCACGCGCAATTCAGACACATTTTAAAGTCGTCTGAGACTTACAATGCCTGGCATATATCTCCAGCACGGGTTTATTACTTCCTATTCAGATCCCCGAAGGAATAGTCAGAGGTGTAACAACACCCTATTTTCACGGCAGATATATTTAGGTGTCAACATGTCATGTGGCGAGACCGTTTCCGATTGTCAATTATACGTCTCATTCATACGTCTTCGAATCTGTACTTGAGATTTTATTTATATACGACTGAAGTTCCAAGCCTGGCCTGATGGTAAGCGGTTACCGCCGCCAATGGACGCCTGCAACACCAGGGATATCGCTCGTGCGATGCCGAATCTTTCGAAAGTTATTAGGTTCATACTTCATATATGCAAAGGTTTTTGAATGATTAACCCCGATACTTCCAATGAATATTTCTAAGCAATAACCTTTATGTTTATCCTTTATCTTTACCTCTATCTTCTATGGTCTGTAACGAGAATGTGTAAACCGGCAGTTACAATCAGCAACATCAGAGTTAAACACGGTGTCACCTGCCTCGAATCCTTATTTACAACCCGGATGTTAGAAAGCGGCTTTTTGCATGAACCGGTACTCGATCGTTGTGCATTTTCTCAGTTACATGAATGAGCTGTACAATTAAGTATATACTAATGACCACAAATGCAAACGCTCACTACTATAATTCACTGGTAAAACCAGAAAATACTAATGCCTACTATGATTAGTATAAGTGTGGCCGTATCCTTTCTGTAATTCCGGTGTTGAAGAAGGATATACTTACAATTATGACCTTTATGTAAATAAGTGTTAAGGTACATTATTAAGAGGAACCAAATAGAATTAAAATTATTTGTATTGAATATTCATTTTAATGAAGTGCCAATGGATAAAAAATGCATAGTTTAGTTTTTTCATTTCAGCGGGCGGTAGTTGATATGCTTGACTCCTTGATGCATTTCGATTAATTTTAGATAATAACACACATATGATATATTGATGATATACTTAATTATTTTCATACATTTACATACATACTTATTTTCCAGTTGCTCACGCGATAGGCAGAGAGAGTAAATCTCCTGTTCTCTTTAAACTAATACTTCTCTCGCTTTCTTTCGCTTCATCCAAATTCAACACCGCGGCGCACTAGGTGTAGAATATCTTATTTACCTATATGAACATATTCCAATATGGACTGGCGCTTTGCTCTCTTTGTCTACCCTTTAAGGGACTCGGCGTGGCGATACGTATGTATATTTGCACTAAGGTATTAATATACATATAGGATGATGAGACACACCACGAGCTTGACAGTAAAGGAAAAGATCATGAGGAAACCTATATTTGAGAAGAAATTCAAAGTCGTATGTATAGTTCTGTTGTGGGACGGACATCGGCAATGGTCTCGCCACCTGTCCACCGGTCCATCTGTATATATGTTCGGCGAAAAGTTTGTTTGTGACCCTGCCTACATACCTCTGCTTAACTCTTCGGAGATCCTTGTAGGAGGCGTGAAAGTCTAAAGAGTTGGACACTTTGTGTATTAAAATGTATTTATACAACCTGTGTATTTAAATATTGCTCATAGGTGTTTGAACTCACCTGAAAACTGCCGAAGCATGCGCCTCCTGGCAGCGTCACATAACACACGTAGGGCGGGTGCGCGGCAGGCACCGACTCGTATATGACGAGGGCGCCGCCCGCCGCTCCGCCGCCTCTGGCCGCCTTCACTTGCCAAAACTCTTGCAATGCTTCCACCACGTTCACTGTAGATAGCACACCGTCAGCTGTCAGAACAATAACACAAATCAATCATACATCTATATCAATGTATGTTAATATAAAAGCTATGTTTGTCTGTATGTCATTTATAGAATCGTAAACGGCTGGATTTTTATGAAATTTTCTGTTCCTTCGAGTGGAATCCTGAATGGTTTGGATTCACAATTGGTGGTCCCGATAGGTCACTTTTTCACCCAGTAATGTGGGCGGGACAGTAATGAATAAAATACTGAAAATGTTTCCTACTGGTATTTTAGTATCCCAACATTGTGCCCCAAACCGGTTTCGTTTGAAAGGCAATATTCGAAGTTGGTTTAAGACCATAAAAGCAATAGATATAATGTTTTTCTTTTTTTCAGCGTAGTAGAATACGCCGGGTATCCTCGTAAATAATATCTTGGGTCAATTGTACTCAAATTGACCTAGTCCCAAAGTAAACTAAGCTTAGTTGTTGTTCTATATCCTTCAGTTATATTTATAACTTCACTCCTTCCCTCAAGGGTCGCCGAAGGGCGAAAGGAAGGAAGGGGGTCAGAAGAGGTGTACCGACACTTTCTTTCGACGGAGATATATTTTGCTGACACAAATCTGGGACATTTATTATATTTATAAGAATGTAGTTTATCTGTATTATTAAAAAAACTTAAATTTAAATCGGTACAATTGATGAATAAATAATTTAATTTATTCCCCGTATATATTATTTTGTAATAAAATGTATAGGACAAAAAAATATATCCTTTCCAGTATCTTAAAAAGTATGTGTACAAAGTTTCATGATGATCGGTAGTATTTATTTATCATAGTAGTATTTACGTGAAAGCGTAACATATTAGTAAGAAGTAGGAGGATACATTTACGATCTCAAATCCAAATAAATTTGCGTTTACTGCAACCTAGATACATAAATACGGAGCATTCCTCTGTTTGTTATTTACTACTATCGCCATCCATCCCTGCATCTTGCGACGGAATACGTTCAAGATCGACACTAATGTAAAACAAATTTCGACGCTCCGTGGGAATGATCCGGGAGCGCCGTAAGAGCGAGGCGATATGACTGCTTTGGTATAATGTGGCGTTAACATATATTCGTGATACTCAATATTTTTTTATTATAGATATTATGTGCTTCTTTTTAAATTTTTTTTAAAGTAAAATATCTTTAGTATTAAAAATCACTAAATGTGTTGCTAAGCGCTAAACTCTAAACGGCTGAACCGATTTGGATATTTTTTTTGTTGCGTTTAATGAAGTCTGAAGGTTATTACGGAGAGAAAAAGATTAAAAAGTACGAGGTAATAAGTAAAAATAAGAAAATTCTTGACTTTTTGGGTTGTACGAACTTCACGGGGGTAGCTAGTTTTTAATATAATATATCCTCAAGCTCTATAAGGGTCCCCGAAGGGGTATGCAGAGATGTATGGGTTGTACTCACACATCCACTTTCCGCCAGAGATATATTTTAGGTGCCAACGTGACAGATGGCGAGTCCAAGGTGACAAGTAAGCATGCGGCGCGACTAATAGCAAGTGGCTACCACCGCCCATATCTTGCAACACTAAGAGTATCGGTCCCGCGCTACCCAATCTGCAATTTTTTTTACCAATGTTGAAGAACTTGGATGTAATCAAACTATTCGCGGGTGAAACCACGGAACACTGTCAGTATACTATATGCTTGTATATAGATATGTATATATATTGTATATTTGTCACTTATCTTTCGTGCAAATCCACTTAGTATAATAGATACAGCCACATTAGCTGGAATGCAATTAGCTCGGAGTGTGCTATAAAAGTTAAACGCTCTATCGTACGAGTTCTTAGTCGAGCAAGCCTAGCTTTCTAAGCTTCAGATAACGAAAAATTTTCTAAATTGTACGTGATTCAGACGCAACGTAATACTCATTTTTTTTTTATCAGTATTAATGTGCCTATAAAGACGTATAGTTGTGCTTGAGTAACGGCGATAGGTTTGCCGTCTGTCACGTGGGCACCTAAAATATATGTCCACCGGAATAGTGGGAG
>JACCPG010010681.1:0-12227 GCA_016069955.1 Drepana arcuata | reverse complement strand
ACAGTGATTAGTCACACCACGAGCTTTACGGTGAAGGAAAACATCGAGAGGAAACCTGCATACGTCTGAGAAGAAATTCAAAGGCGTTTGTATAGTCGTACTTGGGTAACGGTGATGGACTCGCCATCTGTCACGTTGGCACCTAGTATACCTCTGGCGGAAAGTCGGTGTGTGGGTATTACCTATACACCTACACCTATATGCCTACCCCTTCGGGGACCCTTGTGGGAAGGCGTGAGTATATATTATATTATTATTATATTATATAAATATATACGTTAGTCACGGACGATGTTCTAGTGACCAAATAGCCAAAGATAAGTATAGATAAGAGATACCATCTTTATTCATATGTTTGTATCTCTCATTTTTTATTGTTATTAAAAATTATCCACTTGAATGTAATGTTACCTCGTTGGTATTTAATTATTTTACGACATGGACACTAGCCCTTCAGTCGTATACATTTCACGTTTTCAATGCATCTCAGTTTTTGGAAGCAAGTCTAAACCGTAGGTGTAATTATTTTAAATATATTAACATACTTATTCCGCTTATAATTGTGGTCACATCTTTGTATATACTACGTTAATGCCTTAAAATAAATAAATACATTTCCTCTTTTTATATATTCACGCCTTCCCACACGAGACTCTCCAAAAAGGTAGACATAAGGGTAACGCCGTTTAATCAGATTCATCTTTCAGGCCCTTGATACTCCACCCACAAACAAATATATCTGACATTGACGACTGAAGCCCGGCCAATATAACCTTCAACATTATCGGCCGAGGCTCCTCAAATATTTTTCCATAGAGCAAGTTTCGTAACCGCATCTACATAGAGTTGTAAAGTGTAAGACGAATTTTGAGTTGTCTACGGGCGCCTTAGTAAATTCCACGTAGATATTCGGATGCAAACCGATAAATATATCGCTTGAGGGTGTACGGGCCCAGTGAATAAACATGAATGAGGTTGGTACACTCGCAGGAGAGAAATATGGTCAGTGGTGTTGTCAAATTAAAACTTACCCTAAGGGGTAGACAGAGACCACTTCTTTCCACTTGCTACGATCCTTACATACTTCTTCGCTTCGTCCACTTTCATTATTCTCTTCATACATGCTCTTCGGTTTAGGGTACTCTTTGCCTAGCCTTTTCAAGACGTCCCTAATTTGGTCTATAAACGTCCGTCTAGGTCATCTGGTTTTTACGTTTATAAAATGAAAAAGTTACTTTATTAGCCTGCGCCTGCGCCTAAGAGTTTTTGTGGGATACAATGGTATTTAGATGCATTTAATTCTCTGCTGAATCTATGCTGAAGAAATCGCGTCAATACGCAGCATGCAACATACGTCTACTAATGAATAACCATAGTCGACGTAACAAACGCGACACAAAAACAATAATAATAAAAACGAAATAATTTTGTGCGCAAATCAACCCTTTTCCCCTAAGTGCGAAATTGTAAGGAAAACAATTTCCCAGAGCTCAGGCGGCCGGCGGCGGGCGTGCACAATATCGCGGCCCGCAGTGTAGCCGGCATCGTCAAGACAGGCCTCAGTCAATATCGGATATTGTTCTTGCAAATGAGTATTTATGTCATCGTTTGTATAAAATGTGCGGAGCGGGCCTCGAGCGCAGCGCCTCGCGTTGTTTATACACCAAACTTTACGGATATTTCTCCTTTTTTCTTTTTTTTCTGAGGTTATTTGCCCTCTCGCTTATTGGATTCATGAATTCATAGAGAATACCAACTGTCGTTTATGCTTTTAATGCATACCATATTTGTTTGTTGCGAAAGTATTTTGTCGGTTGTTTTACGATCTAAGGAGGTTTTAGAAGGATGTGGTCACACTGTGTCGCTTTTACTATGTGCTGGGTACAGATATAGGGATAATAAATGTTCAGAGCGAGAATAAATTAAATTGTTGTTTGTGTCTGAGTCTTCCAACACCTTAGCAGAGGCCTAAAAGCAAATCTTTTCACGACAATACATAC
This sequence comes from Drepana arcuata, assembly GCA_016069955.1. Classification (NCBI taxonomy): domain Eukaryota; kingdom Metazoa; phylum Arthropoda; class Insecta; order Lepidoptera; family Drepanidae; genus Drepana; species Drepana arcuata. The sequence continues at coordinate 10,227 of JACCPG010010681.1, read as the reverse complement.
GTATTTAAATTTCTTCTCAAACGTATGCAGGTTCCGCATACGTGTATAAGTATTTCTATGTGATAAAAAATATGTTCAATAGAACCTACTAAAATTTATTTTACTTTCGCTTGACCACCTTATAAGCATATTTTCGATCATCGTCACGTCGCCATAAGAACGTATGAATGTGTGTGTGTGTGTGTGTGTGTGTGTATCTATACCTACTAGATAGCCCAAAACAAAATGTCTTCATGGACCGCCCGTGTCTCCCAAACCGATCGGAAACACATCAAATATAATACACAGTCTTATTGGCACCCATTATCACATTAGGCGGCGGCAGTTTATTTCAAAATAACTTTACTCGTTTATGTAAGAATAATATTGGTATTATCAATCGCATTTATGGTCGATTGTCTAATTAATTTGGAATGGTATTAAAATGGCCAGTAATGGGGCGACTAGAACAAAACCCATCACATTATACAACCGCGCGCTTGTCATAAAATCACAAATGCCACCGCTGTATGATTAACTCGGAGCTGCGGCCTGCTTGACGGGCGGCGGCGGCTAGCGGGGCGGGTGGCGGTGGCTAGCGGAGCGGGTGGCGGTGGCTAGCGGAGCTGGTTGCGCAGTGCCTGCTTCAGCGTGGCATTACAGCTTTTCAGAGCACACTAGCCCCGGGAAAATCCCTCTCTGTTAACCATCATTATATCCATTTTATGACAATTAAAAACTTTAAAGCTCGAGATTCAAGATTATTATTCAAAGAAATCGACATATTAATCGTACCATGTCAATACACATTGTTATATGTAACAAATAGTGTTATATGTTAGAAAATATATTGTAAAATGTAAGAATCATAGCGACTTGCATAATTTTAATACACATAACAAAAATAAACTCCGCAAACATCACACAGTAGTTTTACTAACTAAACTTAACTTTAACTAACAAAATTTTTATTTTTATAAATCAGTACGTAAGAGAAAATGTGCCCTCTATATATATCTCTATGTCTATACCTAACCGGTATGTTAGTTTAACATACAATAGACACTAACTAACAACTAACAAATCAATAGAGTAAACAATCTACAACCGTGTCATTGTATTAGGCAAGCAATTATTGTACCGACTTCACATTCGCTTTGAGATATTCAAATATGAGACATTGGACCGCCCCGCTTGTCACCGTGCCCGCACCAGAAACATATAACATACCAACTGCTGCGAACAAAGATGGCGGAATTACATAAAAACTGTTTAATCGTAAGTCGGGCCCGGCTATCGCGATCTGAACATATTACCATAAATTAATCCAATAAGGGATTGAGGCGATCAATTTATCTACATTATGCGCCGGCGCAGGATAAAAGGAAGATATAAAAGTGAGAGACACTCGACGCTAACTTAAGCCAACTTATGGCTTCCATTAGAAGGAGCAGCGGTTACCTGGGTGCTCGCACCCGATCACCATGATTTTGAACGTGCATTGTTCGCGATTTGTCTCATCAAAATGGTTTTAATTACCCAGATTAATGGCCAGCATTAATAAATATGTGTGTAGCTGTGTGACAGAAAGTATATAAATACAATATATATTTTCACGCGTTCCCACAAAGTACCTGACGGAGTAGGCAGAGATAACCAAGATAATATTTTAACAACAATATTATCTTTTCGCTAGATATATTTTTAGATACTAATGTGACAGATGGCGAGTCTATCGTTGCCTTTAAAGCACATTACATGCGGCTTTGAATTTATTCCTAAACGTAAGCAAGTTTTCTTTCAAAGTTCGCCGTAAAGCCAAAAACTTCAATGGACTTAATAGGAATGGAACATAAATAGGTGCGATGAAATGTATATCGAAAGATTTATCTGAGGATATATCTGCTCCATAGCTTACCATCAGGCGGACTATAGGCTTGTGCCATGTTAGTGGTATAATAACGTCATCCAAGGCGTGTTCAATCCTTATTAATATTATAGATGTGAATGTAAGTTTGTTTGTTACTCTTTCACGTAAAAACTACTTAACCGATCGTCATAAAACTTTGTACACATATTTTCGGAGGTATTAGAAGTAACATAGGATACTTTTTGTGGAAGATATTTTTTACGAAAGGTAAAAAAGCTGTCTACGCCGACGAAGTCGCGGGCACAGCTAGTTTATCATAAAGGTATTTATAACAAATATCATAGATATTATGTTTTCCCACGAACAATGTAAATTCCTAAGTGCATTAATGAGGCTACTTTTCAGCATCCCGCGGCGACAAGTCAGCGTGAGTGACCCATCACATAGGAACGACATTATACCACGATATACAACATTCCTGCGTGACTTTGCCTGCACATATTTTTTATACAAATAATTTGCCTTATATGTAATAATGTATGAGTTGTGCCCACGACATCACGATAACTTATATAAAAAAACTAATAGTGCGTGGAGTCCCTCCGCGCGGAAAAAGTGAAACTTCGTTATGTAGAATTGAAAATAGGGAGGGGTAGAAATAGAGTTTTAGTGAAATCATGTTGTTTCTTTAAGACAGACTTTATTAACATTGCTTACAATTTCACAATTGATCGCATCTTTTAATTATCATTTTCGAGTGTTCATTGCGGATTCGATCTAAGATCTTTACTCCGCACATTTTTCAAGTGATCGCATCTCAACTACATTTAAGTTATTGTCATACTTCCTCTGACAGGAAGTCTCCCAGGACCCGCTGCTGCTTGGAATTGGATTTTCAACCAAATCCATTCAGCAGCTTTGCGTGACAAAGGAGCAAACATACTCTAAAACTTTCACATTTATAATATATATGGTACGGTTATATATATGTGTATACATGCGTATATATAGCTATATATACACATATATATATAGCAGCCATCAACAAGCTAATATAATAATATATCATGATTAGAATTGTCGTTATTTGAATGAAGATTATAAACACATTCTTGTGACATTGTCAAGTTTAATGATAATTAAGTTTGGTGTGGTCCGGATCTAAACCCGTTTGCGTGCGTGATCTGCGAAGATAAGCATTATCTTGATCTAACTTAGTATTCTTCTCTTCACCGGACATCAATAGGTCACACACATTCATATATAGAGACACGTATATTTTTGCCAAATTAAACCTTTAACGTTTTTTACACACCGTTAGAACTGTTAGAGGCACTTGTTATTATTATATGTATATCTTCACGTCTTCCACGAAAACACATTCACACTATCAAGTGATCACCCAACACACAAGTTGTAAACGTTTTGTAAGTGTAAACAGACTTACTTATAATTGATAGTTCAACTTTGAGCACCCAGTCAGTCCGACGCGAGGGCAGATATGAGTGCGTGCTAAGCACGTATTTATTATCCCGCCGGAGAGGGTAAGCAGGGCAATTAAACGTCCAACTCGCGCTCACCCTTCCTTCCTTCGCAGCAAAGTTGTAACAGACAGTTTGCATACAACTCGTGTTGTTAGTTATCGCTGTGTCCAGCTGGTCGTCGCTACACGGCGCTCGCTGCGCTATACCATACAACTTCTAGCATAGTTGGATACCTAACTATGCTAAAATCTAGCGCATAATACTCTAAAGAAAACCTTAGGATTTTACAATAGCCCAGTATGTATGGCAAAAGAACGTTGTCAGAACTGTCAGGAATGGATGTATGATCAACCTACATCGGCCTAGATCGGCATATTCGACGCTATCCGCCGATATTCCAGTTTCCGTGTAAGCAGCATTTGTTTGAATTAGGGCCTTTTGTTTGGACGACCCACACAAACTGGTTTGTTTAACATGTTTTAAGTATCCAAAGGATAAGACCTGCAGATTCAAAAAGCACTCATCAAAGTCAGTATTAAACTGATTATGTCCACTTTTTCGATAACAGCTGTTATTAGTACTATCAGCGGTTGCACAGCTGATTGACATCCTCTCAATGCACCGCAAAAAGTCCAGACCTGTCCCAATCTGCGGACGCGTTGATCAGTGCATGAAAAACGGTGCGCACGCGCATGCGGCTATGTAATTTAGAGCCATAAAGCGAATTCTGTCTGATGACAGATCCATCATGGCGGCTGCGAAATTACAATTTTACGATCGGAAATTACAGTTGAACTTAGCCTCCATTTACACTACAATACTTAATAATAATCAAAATCGCTCTTATTCTCTTATTATAAGGGATTATGGAAGGGTTACCTAAGGGCAATATTTAGTTGGTCGTGTTTCGTTTGGTCGTGGAATTCACAGACTGATTGGTGATGCATAGTTGACCTCTGGTATTCTGTATTTTGGCAACATTCGACAATCACGTACAAATTATGTACATATATAAACTATATGTTGTCAATTCGCACATAATGTTTTACACAAAGGTACATACTGTAGCAAGACAGTAATTTGTCACAACACGAAATGTTTTTCAGCCTTGCTTAAGAGATGGCGTCAGAATCGTCATTGATAACGTTGACTTATAAATATCCATATCATTTGTAAATACATACATATACATCACGCTGAGTCCCTTACTGGGTAGGCAGAGAGAGTAAAAGGTCAGTTTTCTCTAGCCTTGCTTCCCTTTTTCGCTTCGTCACTTTCAACAGCCTTTTCATACATTATGTACATGCTCGCCGGTTTCGAGTACTCTTGCCGTGCCCGTACTTGAGCGTCCGATCGTTTAGATCTAGGTGATTATAACGTGGTCTTCCTCTGCCTCTTCTTGCACAAACTCTTGCATTGTACATTCGTTTCGTCAATCTTTTCTCACTCATCCATTGTATATGTATATATCTAATACTAATCAGGGCCGGATCTAGGGGGGGGCAAGCCGGGGCCCATGCCCCGGGCGGCAAGTTCAGGGGGCGGCAAAATTCACACGTCCAGGTGTTCCAGACATTACCCGGAACAAACAGACAGACAGACAAATAGAGTTTAAAAATATGTTTTGATATATGTATGTGCTAAATGCTAAATATATATACTATAAATCATCACGCTAAGTCCCTAACGGGGTAGGCAGAGAGTATAGAGCGCCAGTTCTCTCTAGACTTGCATACCTCTTTCGCTTCGCCCACATTCATCAGTCTCTTCATACATGCTCGTCGGTTTCGAGTACTCTTGACGATCCCGTCCTTGAGCGTCTGATCGATTTGATCGAGGTAGTTGGAACGTGGTCTTCCTCTGCCTCTTCTTGCACACACTTTTGCTTGCATATCTGTTTCGTCAATCTTTCTTCACTCATCCATTCTATATGTCCAAACCAACGTAACATGCTTTTCTTCATCTTTACAATCACACCCTCATTCACTCCAGTTGATTTGCGGACTAATTGCGGATTCGATCTAAAATCGTGACCCCGCACATTTTTCGAAGAGACTGCATATCAACTGCTGCCAGGATTTGCCGCCATACAATAAAGTAGGCACCAATATCGCATTGTGGAACTCGGGCATTCTTGCTGAGACTGTTGCTGCCCATCAACGCCGACACGGCGACACGGAATGGGGCCACATTCACCTTATTACCGGCAGTTATCCTTCTTTCAATATCTTTTTCATACTTTTCATCTCATGTGAACATGCTTCCTAGATATACAAAGTCACTCGGTCACTTGTTCATCTCTTTCGAATGCCAGAGCCTTAGTCTTGCTAGCGTTTAGGCGCAGCCGCTTCTTTCTTCCACATTCTTCTTTCATTATGGTAACTAGTGACTGCAGTTCGCCCTCTGATGACTCCAGTAAAACCGCGCCATCGGCGTATAGTAGGCAGTTGACCACTAAGTTTCCCATTTTCACTCCACACACTCCATATCCAGGCAACACGTCCCAGAGTTCCTTTCGTACGACTATCAAATGCCTTCTCTAAGTCGACGAAAGTGCAGAAAAACTTTTGGTTATCATCCAAAAACTTTTCCGCGATTCGAGAAGGTTTGATCCATATATCCTCTTCTTGGTCTAAATCCACCTTGGGATTCCCAGAGAAACCTATCTGATCGCTCTTGCATTCTGATTGTCAGGATCTTCGTGTACACTTTGTAGCTAAGCTGACCAAGCTGATAGCTCTATAGTTTGAGCAGTCTAATCGTGATCCCTTTCCTTTATAGAAAGGCACAATGACTGCTCGCCTCCAGTCGTCCGGAACATCACCCATTTCCCAGCACAGGTTACATAGCAAGTAGATGACGTCCCAGACCGCTGGTCCACCGTACTTGATCATCTCAGCTGTCATCTCATCCTTTCACGCTGCTTTTCCACATTTTAGACTTCTGATCGCTCTTACAATCTTTCCCATACTTATTTTATCCGCTAAAGGATCCTCGCTAGATTCTGTTGGAGGCAGATCTATGAGTAGATCAGCGGCATCATCATCATACATATCTTTGTAAAATTCACTCCATCGCCTGAGGACGTCTGTTTTGTCTGTCAGTATGTCATTGTCCTTAGAAAGAATCACATTCATCCTGCTACTAGCTGTGACACAACTTCTGGACTTCTTAACTCCCCCCAAAAAAGTTTTGCGTTGTCCTTGAAATTGTGTGCCAGTTTTTCGTCTACATTCATTAGAAACCTTTCACGCTCCTGTGCTATTATTTCTATCGTGCGAATTTTTTGCAAGCGATATTTTTCTTTCGACTTTTCTTTCATACTTTCACTTGAGCTGGACATAGCTAAAATGTCTTGCCTTGCATCCTTCTTCTTTTTAACTTCTTCTTTACTTCATCATCCCAGCAACCATCGCAACTTTTGGTTGTCCGCCCTTTCGAAATGCCACAAACCTCTTTCGCGGCGCATAACATGCTGGACTTAAGGAACTGCCAACAAACATCGACACTCTCAAACACATCTGTCGGTGGACAGGCTAGCTGTTCTATCTGAATCTGAAATCTGCCCTTTCTTGATATCTGTCTCTAATAGCCTCTTGAAGCCTGCGATGCGGTCTGCGACTGCAGAATGCATTTAGTAAAACGCGGTTTTTAAATATGTAAACAGACACTGTTAAAACACACTAAAGGTAAAAAAAAATGTTAGTGCGCGGGGGCGGCATTTTTTAGTTTTTGCCCCACCTAAAAAAAATTGAAGATCCGGGGCTGATACTAATAGAGCCGTGGTGGCCGAGTGGTTCGAGCAGTTGTCTGCGACGCAAAGGTCGCAAGTTCGAATCGCGACTATACCAATGAGTTTTTCTGAACTTAAGTACAGTGATTAGTCACACCACGAGCTTTACGGTGAAGGAAAACATCGAAAGGAAACCTACATTTACATAACCCTACCTTACAGAAGATCGCAGCTAAATGGCATTACCCTCGGGTGTGTCGTGTTCCTGTGGTGAGTAAGGTCGCCAGGCTCCAAGAGGAAGCGGTGTGTCGGCAGCACAGGACCAGTGGTTCAATTCCGCCGTGGTGGTGACCAGGCGCGGCATGTCGGTGCGGTTGTTAGGGAGACCCGGTGAAACGGCTGTCCGCTGGCCGCCCGCATATAGTAGGGGTCCCGAACCCAGGGATCACCTAATCTCCGCCCTGGGAGGCTGACCCGCACATGTGTGTAAAGTCCTTGGTGTAGTGGTCGTGCCGGAGGAGGAGACCGGAGTGGACCCAGCCGCTGCATCAGGGGGGGATCGGGGGCCCTTCCGACTTCCGCTCCGGCAATCCGCACTACCTGTACATCACTGTGGCGGATTGAGACTGCGCTTTGTCCTCGTTGTTGCCGACACAACGATTCCTCTTTTCCTTTTCAGCACCCTTAAAAAATAAATAATGGCCAAATACAAAAATAGTAGATTTTTCTCAGCGGCCTCCCCATCCACATTAAAAATGGACTTTTGCAACATCAGGGGACTTCATTCTAACTTAAACGCAGTCCACCAACACCTTGAGACGACGCAGCCGACTCTGCTATTTCTGACGGAGACGCAGATATCCTGCCCCGATGACACATCGTACCTGAACTACCCCGGGTACAAGATGGAACACAATTTTGTGCGCCGCGCCGGGGTATGTATGTACTTCCGGGAGGATATTTGCTGTCGACGTCTCCACGGCCTTGAAGACAGAGACCTGTCAATTTTGTGGGTGCGCGTAGACTATGATGGCAACACCGAATCTACGCGTGCCTTTACAGGTCCCATAGCGGTGATACAGACACAGTTCGCCTATTTGAGCACCTGCAATCGACAACGGACAAAGTACTTGAGCAGTACCCCTCCGCGGAGTTGGTGGTTTTAGGAGATTTTAACGCTCACCATGTTGAGTGGCTTGGTTCTCGGTCCACTGACTGCGCTGGGAGGGCTGCTTACGAGCTTGCCCTGGCTTATGGCTTCTCGCAACTGGTACAGGAACCAACCAGAATACCTGATATCGAGGGCCATACAAACTCCTTACTGGACCTTCTGCTGACCACGCGACCGGACAGCTATTCCATCTCGGTGGGTGCGTCACTTGGCACATCCGACCACTGTCTGGTCCGGACGCAAGTGCCGTGCGCAAAGGCCGAAGTGCCCCGACCTCCGGGGCGGCGGCGCATGTGGCACTACAAGGCAGCAGACTGGGATGGATTGCGTGAGTTTTACGCATCGTACCCGTGGAGGCAGATCTGCTTTGCATCAGAAGATCCAGACCCCTGTGCAGCAGCCGTCGCTGAGACGATACTGGCGGGAATGGAATGCTACATTCCAAACTCGCTAGTAGCAACAGGGGTAAAGAAGCAGCCGTGGTTTAATAAGCCCTGCAAGGAAGCTAAATTATCCAAGCAAGCCATGTATGAGGCGTGGACTACGGCTCGATCCGATCTGGACCCCAACATATCTGATGCAAAGCGGAAACTTAATGCTGCCTCGAGGCACTGTAAGCGAGCGATTGCCAGGGCGAAATTCGATTTCGTCAGCAGAATTGGTAAGAGACTCGCTAGCTACCCTTCTGGCAGCCGTGCTTTTGGTCCCTTGCCAAGGCTGCTGAGGGAAATTTTTGCCAGTCGTCCCTACCACCACTCCGTAAGCCGGATGTAACTTGGCCCACAGTGCCAAAGAGAAAGCGGATCTATTGGGCTCTCTCTTTGCCTCGAACTCGACTATGGATGACGGAGGCGCCACACCGCCAACTATCTTGCGGTGTGAGAACTCTATGCCGGAGATAAGCATAACCCAACGGGAGGTCCGGCGGGAGATGCTGTCTCTGGACGTCCATAAGTCGAGCGGGCCAGACGGTATTCCGGCAGTGGTGCTTAAGCAGTGTGCTCCTGAATTGTGTCCTGTTTTGACGCGCCTATTCGCGCTTTCCTACTCAACCCAAAAAGTCCCAACTTCGTGGAAGACCGCCCACGTGCACCCAGTGCCCAAAAAGGGCGATAGATCAGACCCATCAAATTACAGGCCGATCGCCATCACCTCCCTCCTCTCTAAAATTATGGAGCGAGTAATTAACACGCAACTCCTGCGATATCTAGAGGGTCACGGTTTGTTGAGTGACCAACAGTATGGCTTCCGCCACAGTCGCTCAACGGGTGACCTTCTGGTATATCTCACGCACCGTTGGTCACTCGCCATTGAGAGTCAAGGTGAGGCATTAGCTGTTAGCTTGGATGTGGCGAAAGCGTTCGATCGGGTCTGGCATCGCGGTCTTCTATCGAAGCTTCCATCCTACGGACTGCCAGAGGGCTTATGCAAATGGGTCGCCAGCTTTCTGTCCAGCAGATGCATAAGAGCCGTCGTTGACGGTAGCTGCTCCGAAAGCATGGACATTAATGCTGGAGTCCCGCAAGGCTCTGTGTTGTCCCCGACTCTGTTTCTTCTGCATATTAATGGCATGCTTTCTATTGAAGGCATTCATTGCTATGCAGACGACAGCACTGGGGACACTTACTACACGGGCCGTGCTAATCTCCCTCGTTCCACTGTGGAGGAAAGTCGCGAACGACTTGTGTCTGAAATCGAGAGTACACTTCGCAGTGTCTCCGATTGGGGTCGACTAAACCTAGTCCACTTCAACCTCACTAAGACGCTAAACACACTAAACACGCTAAAAAAACTCCATTCGCTGTGGCTCCACAATTCCAGAACACTCCCCTGAACATCTCGGAGAGCATTAGGATCCTTGGGGTCGATATTTCTAGCGACGTTCAGTTCCGTGGTCATTTGGAGGACAAGGCTAAGCTGGCGTCGAGGAAGCTCGGTGTGCTCAACAGGGCTAAGCAGTACTTCACATCTTCACAAAGACTGCAACTTT
>JACCPG010010680.1:0-22830 GCA_016069955.1 Drepana arcuata | reverse complement strand
TACTTTCTGAAGGTGAAGCAAAAATTACAATATTAATACATTCTAATGTATAGTGAAAATGATTTCTTTCTTTCTACTAAGGAAAATATCGAGAAATTTTAAAGGCATATGTATAAGTTACGGCGATGGACTCGCCGTCTATCACGTTGGACCGAAAATATATCTCTCACTGAATGTGGGTAAGTACCACCTACATACTTCTGCTTCCTCGTTCAGGGAAGGCGTGAAGATTTAATGCTACCTAACACTTGAGATCATTTTAATGATTAATTTAAATGACTATGTTTATTTGGAAATCCTGCATTAAAATATAACTGTATAAGTCTTATACATCCTGTATGTCCAGTCTATGTGATATATAAATGCATCTACTTATACCTAAAAGACAACGAAGAAAGTGCATTCCGGTCCCTGAAACTGGTCGCAGAGAAAGTAATGCAGTTGAGATCAACTCGATCTTATACATGGTTTTTTGTTATATGTTCAATATAATTTCATTACTACATACTAACACTATTTATTAAGTTATCTTGTATACTAACACTATGGACTCATGTCTGAATTAAATTATTTGATTTGATTTGATTGATTAATTGATACATGATAAATATACATTCCATGGTCCTGGCGGAGAGAGTAGATCTCCAAACATCTCTAGATTTTGGCTTAATCAATTTGGCGTAAGCACGAATGACAAGATTGTTGACGTTTGTTGATGTTTCGATTATTGACATTCTTAAATAACCGTGATTGCTGGATTTGCAGTATGAAATATTATTTCATTATTATGAAATATCTTTAACCTTTTCTAGACATTTGCAATTTTTTTTATATATATAAAAGAGTGCCAAACAAGCATACGGCCCATCCGGAAAACTGTTACCGCAGCCTATTTACGCATACAATACCGAAATATCACTTGCGCGTTGCCACTCTGTTTTCGGAGAGTTTTACTGTGTTGGCAGCATAATGGGACTAATCCCTTTGCTGCCATCACAATATACCTTGTGTTGTCCTCCTCCAAACCACACCCTCCCCAAGGAGCTCATTACTGGAAACCTATATATTTGTCCACCCTTCGCTCATCCTTGAACATGTCCAAACCAACGTAACATGCCTTCCTTCTTCCTTACAATCAAATCCACGTTCACGCGAGTTCTATTGTGAATTCATTTATTGTGGCATTAATTGCATTTACCTAGCATAGCTACCACATTTCTGCAAATAAAATAGTAATTATTTAATTCCTAATAGCCGCAGGCGCAGGCTGCAGTTCTTCACGGTTATTTAGGCTATTATACGTAACTGGTGTTTAATTTGCTCAATCGATGCTCTAACACTTGATTTTAAATTGGCAAAAGCCTTCATTTTTTAATTCATATGACCTTCCGGCTCCTATATATGCTTTTTATATTTGAACGGTTATAGAATAGCTATTTTTAATCAACATGTTGAGATGTGTCGCCTTCTGTGGTTACACCAGCCTCTTTCGAACGTGATGAAGTAGAATTTGATCTCCACGTGCATATGAACAACAGCAAAGGGGTTTCCTTATGTTTTTCACGAAAATTTTTAAAGACTGAACAGAACCAAAGTATAAACATACCCCATCACATACAGCTTAACAGGACGCAACACATGATGAACACAACAATAACCTTTGAGGAACTTCGCAATAATTATGAAAGAGAAAGAAGAAGCCCTACATAATATACATATGTACATATAATAACGAGACAGTGTTATTATGGTTTCTAAGTCCATAATGTCCACACAGACGTTAAATAACAGTTGTATCAGGTTAACTACAACCGGTTAAACACTGTATAAACCCGCTGTTACGACAACCGTAATGTGCGATATGCAAAATAATTTCTACTATTGTTTTAAATAGTATCCTTACATAATACCAAAAGAGCATTGGATTTTAAGCTATGTCATGATGTTGGCAGAGTTCAATTCTGATGTTGGATATGTTTCAGAATTACTCATTTTAATGTTGAGTAACGGATTAATAGTGTTTGTGCATTGTTATTAATTCGGTAATACACATTGTACTATTGAAAATGGGTTGTTTGCACAGACTATACTTCTTCGTAATAATTAATGTATCCTTTCGCGTGACACACATTTATGACATATATTTTGTGCATAAATATGTAAAGTGCCTTTAGTTTAGTCTTTTAGTTCTCTATCTTAGTGTTGTATTTTATTAGTCTCATTTAGTAAATAAATAGCCTGTTATCTTGACATAAATAAAAAATACAACTTATCTAGACAATCTAGACAAATTTTAATGATATGATGATTATAAGCCTTCCCACAAGGATCGACGAAGGGGTAGACAGAGGTGTATAGGTAGTACCCACACACCCAGTTTCCGCCAGTAATTTTTGTATATTTATTGAATTCATTGTTTTATTTAAACACATCTCTTTGGAAATATAACAGAATGATTATAAGGTGTAATTAACGAAACTTAGAGCGATTCTCTTTATTACTTATTTAAAGTAAAGTTCCCTTGAGTAAAGTTCCCTTGAGTAAAGATCCCTTGAGTAAAGATCCCTTTTGACAGTTGCACCTAGCTGAGCTCGACCGTCAAATTATGTCGTCATTAGCCGCTACGCTATGAGCTCTAGCGTCTGTCTGATGGCTATCATTCAAACATACCATTGTGTTGGTAACTGTAATGAAATTGTTGGATTCGTCGGCAGTTATCGCTTGAAAAGGACGCCACTTGGAAGATAATTCACCTTAACAGATTTTTTCTTATGTTTTTACAGTTCTGTGAAATTTCATTTGAATTACGGCACATGTGATATTCTTTGTTCAAATAGGATTAAGCTTAACGATGAAGATAAACAACGAGAGGAAACCTGCATGCGTACGTACAAAATACGTAGTTATAGACGTACTTAAACGATATACTCGTAATAAAAATACACCATATGGGTGGTCGACATGAGGTCCACCTGATGGTAAGCCGCTAACCTAAATATACCTCGTGCATAAAAAAGTGTAATTACACCTCTTTATCCTTGACGAAGGTAAAGAGATATGTGATACACTTATGTATCCACAACTTGAAGGTAAGACTCGAGTGACAGCATCCTTGAGATTTCTCTGTTGTTTAATTATGAATTTTATTATGCCGTCAAAGCCTTATAAATTTAAGTCAAAGTAAATAAAACGATTGAATGTAGGACAAAACTATAAAATTATCTTACGCAAATACACAGTCAAACGTTTAATACAAAGTAGCACGTCTCAATTATCGTAACGATTAATCGCATCCATTTTGGCCAACAAGAACTATTCTCAGACTCATTTCTCCTATAAGCTATTGTTTTTGACAGCCGTGTGTGAATTGCGTGTAACATTTTCACCAGTTTCCCCGTGCAACAATAGTCAATATTTACGTCATTGGCGTGAAGAAATTTACCGTACGTCAAGAAAGTAGCGAGAGTTTAAAACACCTCTTATCGTAGTAAGTTATGGTGTTTTATTTTGATTTTGTTGAATTTAAGTTCATTGAAAGTATATAATATATAAATATATATATATCCTCACGCGTTCCCATTAGGGTCCCCGAAGAGGTGTATGGGTAGTGCCCACACACCCACTTTCCGCCAGAGATATACTTTAGGTGCCAACGTGACACATGGCGAGTCCATCACCGTTATGCAAGCAAGCAAGACTATACATACGCAGGTTTCCTCTCGATGTTTCCCTTCACTGTAAAGCTAGTGGTGTGACTTATCACTTTAAAAAACTCATTGCTACAGTCAGGATCCGAACTTGCGATCTTTGTATCGTAGGCAACTACTCGAACCACTTGGCCACTACGGCTTCCCTCACTGGGAAAGCAGGAAGATAAGAACGCGAGGTCTCTATAGGCTGCTCATACGTGCTCGTTTCGAGTTTTCGACTATTCTTTTTCGTTTCGATTTTAGGTTCGAAGTACTCTTAACGTTCCCATTGTTATTCTTTTTTTGATATCTTCACGTCTTCCCAAAATGGTTCTGTAGCAGTGTAATACCCCCGTCTTTTTGCAAGAGAATATATTTAGGTGCTAGCGAGACAATGAGTTTGTGATGGCCTTTTAGGACTGGACTTCAATACCTTCTTCATATTTCTTCTCAAACGTGCCTGAAAACTGTCAGGTCAACGATAAATCATTACACGTGAGTGAATTACTACAATCTCATTTTAGGGCATTCCGGGATTTGAACTTTCAACCACCACCATCATTAAATGGCAAAAGTTTTTTTGTAAAATTGAGCTGTTTAAGAATGTATGTATATATTTGAACCTTAGTCATGACGTCGTATTGCGATTATAATTCAACACTGCTTTAGCGACATATACGTTATACGAAGCGACATTACAAAATTATGGCGTCATAGTAAGAGCCCTGGAGCATCTATATAAAGTCATTATAATAAATTTAGATAGTAAAGTTACCAAATTTGTATATCTTTATCATTGACCATTCTCTTTACGGACCTGAGATTTCCTTCTTTAAAGTAACGGTACTTTCATATAGTAATGTTATGCATTTGCGGTAGGGAAGTACGCCGACTGTGTTCCTATTGTGTATTTTATATTTTGTGGTTGAAACTAACCTGGACTTATGATGTCATGAAACAGTCATCTATGTATAAAATTGTTTGGAAAATGTGGCAAGATGGCGCATATAAGCTAGCAATATATCTTTACACCCCCACAAGGGTCCCCAAAGCGTAGGGATAACACTCTATGTATGCTCGAAATGTATTTAGGTGTCAATGTGCCGAATGGCGATTATACGCACGTACACTTCTTTAAATTTCTTCTTAAACGTATGAAGGTTTTCTAATGTTCATCTTTTTTCGAAGCTGATATGATAAATCACTGTATCTCAGGTTGGATATAGGTATATAAGGCAAGTTTTTTGTTCTTATTCCTTAGGTTGAGGAAATACTACCTTTAGAAACCTGCATTAGCTACATTATAGCTGTAAAATACTTGTATTTATTTATGTCTATTTATTTACAATAACAACAATTAATAATATTTACAAAGAACAGTTGAAACTAACTACTTACAGATAAAATATTTGTCCCAAATCGGTATTCCGAGGCAACGTGCCAAGAAGACTAGCAGCATTGCCACGCTGGATAGCAATGCTGATTCTCTGAGCGAGATATGTTCCAGCCCGTCTGTCACGAGAGGCCTCGACTAGACGGCGCGAGACCTCTTTAAAAAGATGGTGAGGCTCAGGACCCCATTTTATTAAATTTATTTATTAAATTTTTTGCAATATGAATTATTTTATTCTTAAATAATCAAACCTAGTGACGTTATGTCATTTGACATCTTTTAGCCACCTCAATAAAAAAATACAAAAATATCATCAAGCCGCGGCCCTTTCAGTGTGGTGTCATCTAGTCTTGCTTATTCTAGACAGACCACATTTATCAGTCTCTTTTTAAATGCTCGTCGGTTTCGAGTACTTCTGTCGACTCCAACCTTGAGTACTCGATCGATATTACTTCAATACGGATATAAATCCCATCAATCATAATTTACGTAATCTAAAAAGATACTTAGGAGTCTTTTGTCGAAGTGAGTGGGTAATAGCTAATTACTTTGCACAACAAACGCACGTGATGGAACTGAATGTTATGTGGAGAACGGCTCAGGTACAATGTCCGTCAATCTGAAGTAAAGGGAAGCTACTATGAGTTGTCGATTGTCGATAATGAGGTAACGCATATAACCTGTCAACGTATACATAATTTTGCATTAACTCACCACTTGGAGCGCGGTACAATTTTACATCCCGATTTTCTTTAAAGACGCTTAATAAAAATACATACATACATACATATCATCACGCCAAGTCCCTAACGGGGTAGGCAGAGAGTATAGAGCGCCAGTTCTCTCTAGACTTACATACCTCTTTCGCTTCATACATGCTGGTCGGTTTCGAGTACTCTTAACGTTCCCGTCCTTGAGCGTCCGATTGATTTGATCTAGGTAGTTGGAACGTGGCCTTCCTCTGCCTCTTCTTGCACACACTTTTGCTTTGTATATCTGTTTCGTTAATCTTTCTTCACTCATCCTTTCTGTGTCCAAACCAACGTAACATGCCTTTCTTCATCTTTACAATCACGCCCTCATTCACGCTAGTTGATTTGCGAATCTCTTCATTGCTGATAATATAGCCTATTCCGAAAACTAGACAATTTCACTAACAATAATGTTTAAACATACATACATATTATCACGCGAGTCCCTAACGGGGTAGGCAGAAAGTCTAGAGCGCCAGACCGCATGTTTTAACAAAGATTACAAAATGTCTTGAATTTTGGTCTGCCTCGTGGCATAGGCCTCCTCTAGCAATTGACGTCTGTCGCGAGATATCCTCCTCCAGATTGAACCTGCTGTTAGCTTTATTACTTCTTCCAAGCGAGTAAAGACGTTTATATCAACCTAATATAGAGCAAGTCACTGTATGGGCAGCACGAGCTTTACGGTAATAAAAAAATCAAGAGGAAACCAGCATACGTTTGGGATGAAATTCTACAATGTATTTATAGTGCTTGAAAAACGGCAATGGCCTCGCCATCTGTCACGTTGGTACCTGCAATTCTTAAATGTATCTTCAGCGAAAACACTGGGAGTCTTGCGAAGGCGCGAAGGTATATGCAAAAACGTGGTCAAAGTTTTATTTCATCCATTTTAAAAATCTTGCAAAATTGCAATCGCTTACATACGGTGTGTACTAACCTTTATGAAGAGCAGCTTAAACATGTTTTTAAGTGAAGTGTCGTAACTTCATTACTTTTACTTATTTGCTTGGAATCTGTACAGTTGCTGTTGAAATATTATTAATGTGTTCACTTATGTGTTTTATTTGTATATTCACATATTATATATTCGGTTAGGAAATCCTTGCTGAGAAGAGTATAAAAATACTTATAGCGCAAGATGAGTTTAGAGACTTTTTGTCACCGAATCATTTCCGTGAAGGTGGTTGTGTAACGTATAAACTTTGATAAAGAGAAAAAAATATATTTGTCAATTAAAAGCCAATGTGTTTTTTGATAATATACCATAGAGCCGTGGTGGCCGAGTGGTTTGAGTAGTTGCCTGCAACACAAAGATTGCATGTTTGAAAATTGACTGTATCCATGAGTTTTTCTGAAAATAAGTACTATGATTAGTCACTCCATGAGATTTACGATGAAGAAAAACATCGAGAGGAATGGATGAATGAAATATGGATGTTTATCAGTCCCTGAGGCATATACTATATAACTTAAAATATTCCAATACTGATATATGTAATAAATATATATAACTTAACCCAAATACTTCCTGCGTGTGATCTCGTCAGATTAAATCCTTTATGTCTCTATAATAGCAACTTGCAGGTGGGGCATATATATTTGTTACTGGCTTTTGTTCATCGTAGTCGATCATGTTCGTCGAACAGTGAAAGTGTTAGCGTGCTCGGAAATAAATTAATTCATGAGTACATCGCTGCGTTTGAACCATATATTGAGGCACAGCAGTGGCCAAAGCAGTCGATGATACCGCGCCTATATATTGTAGCTTAACTACGTGGATATATGAATTATTGGACGGATCGGACGTGACAATTTTTCCTCTAAAAAATCTTGTGATTTCTACTCAATCATATTACAAAAGAAATCACGAATTGAGACATCCCTGAGTAAGTAACACTTTAAAAGAGACACAAAAGGTATTGCCATTTTAAGGAAAGCACAATGCTAGCTAGACGCCGCACTGACGCAAGTACAATGCCACATCCAAATTTCGCAGTCTTTGTTTGCAATCACTTTCACCAGCTGTCACTCGGGCCGGCGGTATCGACTGTTAAATCACACGAATTATATATTCTTTGAATACTAATTGCTACACAGGTCGTTAAACGTCGCAATAGTTCAGATGTATAATGCTTCATTTGCTTGTACATAAAAACATTTTGAAGGAAACACCGATTTCTAAATCTGTACAGTGCATTCATATACCTAGAAGGAACTGTCGATGTATCGAGTGAAATGAACAGATATACAGATTTTGCTATTGACAAGTACATATTCTTTCATACGAGATACCTACGTTCAGAGCCACCTAATGATGAACAAAATGGCCGAGTATTTATGCCAAAAATGTGGAATCGACGTAAGCTATCTTCTTTATATAGTATATAAAACAAAGTCGCTTCCCGCTGTCTATAGTATATTCGCTCAGATCAGGAAGGTTTGTTATTTTATTTATAAATATGTACAGTTAATTCATTAGTAGGTTTTATTTATTTAGTTGCCTCATATAGAATCAAGTTTATATTACAATTAATTTTATTATATATCTTCTTAATATACATATATAAATTACGCGACACGTTGTTTGTCCGCCATGGATTCTTAAACTACTTTTTCTTTATAAATATACATTGAGATTAAGGACGACAATACATGAGCCCTTGAATTTCTTCCCAAACGTATGCAGGTTTCCTCTCGATGTTTTCCTTCACCGTAAAGCTCGTGATGTGACTAATCACTGTACTTACTACTACTATACCTACTGTAAGGATGTTAATGTGTGTGTAAATAAAAGAATAAATAAATACTTAAGTTCAGAAAAACACATTGGAACAATCGGTATTCGAACTTACAATCTCTGTTGCAGGCAACTACTCAAACCACTCGGCCACAACGAGGTTTAATTACGGCCTTAAATAGATAAATAAAAAACTTTACGTGACTAGTGTGTGAATAATTATTACGTAAAGTCATATTATACCTACGAGCTCGTAGTACACTTGGTATGCCGAAGTCCATCCACTCACTCACCGATTGTATCTGAATACAAATCGACTTTTTTATTTATATTTCTGCGAAATTGACTCGCTTTTTTCGATGACAGGTGAAATTCGTCTTTCTCTATGAGTTCGACATTACTTATTTTAATGTATATTTAAGAATCATATGAGGTCGAGATTTCGAATAGTAACATCACTTTAATATTTATTCATTAACGTTACTTTTCATTTGAGAGTTGAGTTGAGTCAAGTATTTTTTATTTAATTTCTATATTTTTTGGTACTTAAGCAAGCCGAATCATGGGGACCGCTTTGTTCAGGTGTGAACCCGCGACTTACTGTAATGAGCTTTATTCCTAATTAACTATAGTAAACAATGATATCACGAGTTTTATAGTGATGGAAAATTTTATTTTATTTATTTATTTATTTTTTATTTATTTAATCTTACTAACATCTAAAATCTTACTAACATCTAAATTCACTATCAGATACACACTTGATATTCAAAAACGAATTTATAGTTGTACTTTAGAAACAGCGAGGTACTCGCCATGTGTCACGTTGGCATGTGTTGTCATGTTGGCATCTTCGGCGTAATGAGGGTAATCAGGGACCCTTGTGGGAAGATATTACTTGCCTATAAAAACCATTACGTGTAGAATTAGTACCATCGCATCAAGTCGTCCACAAGGTAGGCAGAGAATAGTGACTGACAGACTAACCAACACCATGCTTTATTCGAAGTAATCAAGCATAGTATAAGCATATCATATACGATTTAGTATATGCCATTATTTATTTATCTATGTACTCTTCACAGCTATGATACTCACGCCTTCCCGAAGGGATAGGCAGAGGTGTATAGGTAATACTCACACACCCACTTTCCGCCAGAGGTATATTAGGTGCGAACGTGACAGATGGCGAGTCCATCGCCGTTACTCAAGCGCCATTATACATACGCCTTTTCAATTGCTTCTCTGACGTATGCTCGTATGACGTATGGAGGTTTCCTCTCGTTTCTTTTTTTCTTCACCGTAAAGCTCGTGGTGTGACTAATCACTATACAAGTTCAGAAAAACTCATTGGTACAGTAGGGATTCAAGCTTGCGATCTTTGTGTCGCAGGCAACAGCTCGAACCACTCGGCCACCACGACTCTCATTATGATTAAAACGTAATTTAAACATGAATGGTATTGTATGTGTACGTACATAAATTCATTCTAGTCTTTGGCTACGAATAAACTAGTTTAAAGCACCGTTACTATTCAAACGACTGAAAAAATGTTAAGTACAAAATATTAACCTCATAATCGATATCTGTGTCGCAAACAATGGAAGTTGAAGATGAAATAATTCTACTGAAATTTAAAGTAGTTTGAATTTAAGCACTGCTGTCATTAGCTCAGTATGTCAATGTATGTATTAATGTCCTATACATTAGACATCAACGCGCGGCCACTCTTATCTTCGTCACACCTTCCCACAAAAGTCCCCGAAAGGGTAGGCAGAGGTGTATGGGTAGTACCTAGTTACCCACTTTTCGTCGGAGATATGAGTAACAATGAGAACGTGTTGTTACTCAAGCACGACTTATACATAGGTCATTAAATTTCTTCTCAAACATATGCAGTTTTCGATGTTTTCCAACACTGTTAAGATCGTGGTGTGACGAAGAATTGTACTTAAGTTCAGAAATCCTCATTGGCGCAGTTGGGGTTCGAACTGGCAATCTTTGTGTTGCAGGCGACTACTAGAACCACTCGTCCACCACGACTGGCTTGGAAAATATAGTAGACTGGGATAGTTTCTCTACTTACAGTAGATAACAGCTTAATAGCACTGCAAAATCAGTTCACAGATTCTACCCCCAACAAAACATTGACACGTCGTGAGTTATCACTCACGACGTGTCAATTTTCACCCATTTTCAGACTAAAACATACATACATACACTCCAATATGTCACCATCTTTTTGTAACAGTGAGCAAAAGAGGTTTGCATCAATAATAATAATCGTGAGCTCATCCGTAGTATTTCGCATTTATCATCTCGTGTTCGCATCTTGATCTATTTCGTTCCGTTTGTATTACTTTCACACAGCAAATAGTTTTCATGACAGCACGTGAGTAACGGGACTGTAAAATATTACCTATCATTACAGTAATCACGCATACTTGAGAAACGGCGATCGACTCGCCATCTGTCACTTTGGCACCTGAATATGTATGTCTCCATCGGAAAGAGGCTGTATTACTACACAACCCTTCGGGGGCTGCTATATAAGGGCGTGAAGAAAATAATTGTAGTAATTACGTTGTAAGATGGCCTAACCTGTACCATGTAACCAGACATGTACGATATAGTATACGATAATACATCTTCAGATGTATTATGTATATCTTAATATATATAAAAATTACGTGTCACGCTGTTTGTCCGCGATGGGCTCTTAAACTACTTAACCGATTTCGATCAAATTTGCACATCGTGTGCAGTTTGATTCTACTTAAAAGATAGGATAGCTTACATCACGATTGGACCCGATACGTAGCGCTGCGATTGTGTTTCAGGAAGTATAACTATTTTACCCAGGCGAAGCTGGGCGGGACAGCTAGTATAATATAATATATGTTAGCAAAAAAAATGTATGGCTTGTAATAAAAAAATATTCGTACGTTTAAATAAGTTTATCTTTGCTTCGACTACGTTGTCTACGTTGCTGACGCAGCGTTTTTTTTGGACAAAATATTTTTAGCAAAAAAGATGGCAGCTCGTCTTATACACTTGACAACATAAAGATATTGAAATTTCTTTTCGATCGCAGACATTCATCACATCATTAAGATACATCATCGTAAATGTAATCACTCACTGTGTCAGTGTCAGTATCATCATTGTAAATTTCTTCTTGAGCCTTATAATAAGAAATACACATAATTTTAACATTGCAGGTCGATTGTTTTTATTGTTGCAGTAACACAAAAAAAATATATAGTATCGGCTAGATTATAAAGGTCATTGAAACACTAATCGTTGTAAAAGTGTAGTATATGTAATACTAGCAGCGGCGAGCTTCGTACTCCCAGATTCAATTAATGTAGTGATATTTTATATTTTTTTAAACTCATCGGGGCTTAAATCTTGATTATGAAGGCGACTGCTCGAACCATTTCACCATCTCGCCTATTCTTCACAAATTAATAGCCTAAATAAATAATGTATTAGGTTACACCAACTGTCAATTAATAAACTATTTGATTTTATTGTCTTAGTTTACGAGGTATACCTACCTTAAGGTCGTGTGAAGTATCTCTGTTCTAGAATGCGTTTAGATTTTTATCCATCCATAACTAAGTTATGTTGCATAGCATCCGGTCACAATTTTGTGTTATTTTAATGTATCGTGTTGGATTTCGCAAGCAGTGCTATATTATACGTTTTCCGCTACAATACTGTATGAAGTTCTATTGTTCTACCTTCACGTAGGATTTTAAAAGCCTTATATTTCTCTTTATGGACTGGCCATCTGTCACCTAAATTATATCTCTGGCGTAAAGTCGGTGTGTGGGCATTACTTATACACCTCTGCCTACCCCTTCGGGAACCCTTGTGGGAAGGCGTGAGGATATTAATAGGTGTGTTATAGCGCTAAAAAGATATATATATATATAGCTGCCAATGTGACTGATGGCAAGCCCATCACCGTATCGCAAAACTTTGCATACATTTTCATATGTAAGTAATCGATGTTTTTCTTTACCTTAAAACTGGTGGTTAGAAATCGAGAGAATTCCATCGGAGCCGACATGGTTGGGCTGTTCGAGTAGTCGCTATACTATAGCTATACTAATGAGTTCTTCCTGAAATTATGAAGGTAAGATGGGCATACATTTTAAAATTTTCCACGTAATTTATTTTGCGGATACAAATGCGGAACCGCATTCCAATATCAGATTTGTCTTAATAAATCAAATTTAACTTCTTGTCCAAAAATAATACCTACTTTCGTAATGATCTTACGAGAAAAGTTGATAAGTAACGTCACGTTAGATATGCTACCAATTCTCCCACTGTGAACTGTCAGTGTCAGATATTCTGTTACTTGACCACGCATATGATTGATAACATCTTGACAATTCTGATTGATATCAGAAGTAGGCATAAGAAAGTTGGGCAATGATTGATGTCTTCATGAAATTGGTGTTTTATTAAAGTGAAAATTAAGTTTGTTAGCCACAAACGGCTGAAGGGGCTTTAAATCAAGGTGAAATTTGCTACAGTGGTAAATTAGCTGGATTTTTTATTATACCATATAGTTGGCAAACAAGCATGCGGTAAGCGGTAACCGCCACCTATGGACGCTTACAACATCAGTATCACTCGCGCGTTGCCGACACTACAGGAATCTTTTGATTCTAATGATATATATTATAATAGAAAAAAAAATAGTTGGAAGTTAAAGAGAAATGATGTATATATCATTGAATAATTCCATTACTGGTACAAGCTACACGATACTGTAGACACAAAGTTACCGAAAGCAAGACCTTTGCTCTTTACGAAATAAAGCTATCAATAAATTTTACGTTCACTTCAGTCTTTAAGTTTTACAATCATAACCCTCGAACCCTATACATTATGAGTATTAACATTACTTCAATGGGTCATCCGTTGGCATAACGGGTCACAGGCACATTGTATTTGGTTTTATGACAGCAAATACAGAATAAGTGATTGGTTGTTACTTAACGTAAGCTTTCGGCAATATTAACACATCCAAAATCGAGTGTTTGATGTATATACCGTGCCATCCACAAAGACACGCCCCACCGATTTCTAGTCGATGGCATCGCGGGTTGGGGGGTAGCGGGGTTGCAGTATGACCCGAGTCTATTAATTGCAGTGTGCGTGTGCAATCATAGGTAATCAGTGTGTACCGACAATACTCAAACATTAGTGGAAGGTTGCACACTTACTCTATAAACTATAGGGAAAAAACAGTGTAGCGCGTCTTCGTGGATGGTATTATCTATACTATTATATGGAATATGATAGAATAGAATACAGTTTACATGTAATAAATATAAATTTATTCTCTCTAAGAACTGGCCCTCTATTCTCTCTGCCAATCCCGTTAGGCTTTTAGATTCGGCTTGATGATATTTATGTATTTATGTATTCTATTTAATAACTACTACTAAGTGTACATTTATAAATACTTTAGATATTAGAGACACAGTTTTGCTGGAAACTAGAATGTAAAGACATTCGTATTCAGTTAAAATTGAAATTGAAAGCTTAATTGAAAAAGGCATCTTATTTCTTTGACTCAAAGATAAGCAAATAAAATTGCCAATTAATTATGCACGAAAGAGAGCGGTAAGCGATTGTATTTTAATACTAATTCAAATGGTGGCGTAAAAAGTATACTGTATCAATTTCTTTTCAAAGAAAGTTCTATTATAAAATAATTTATTTCATAATCCTTGGAAAGTTATGGAAGGAAACATTTGTAAGTAGTATATTTACATTAATATCTTTTTAAATTTCAATTAAGTTAAGATATCATTTGAAAATCGAAAGCTATCTTATAACAAAACTACCAATAATCATTTCCAGACACAATTGGCCACATTTTGTTAGTAGTATCAGTACCAATTAAGTTTTAGATTGTTAGTATGAAAACTGAGCAGTGGTCGACTGGTCCAAGCAGTCGTCTGCACCGCAAAGATTGCAAGTTCGAATCTTGATATACCAATGAGATTTATGAGTTTTTCTGGACGTAAGTACAGTGATTAGTCACACCACGAGCTTTACGGTGAAGGAAAACATCGAGAGGAAACCTGCATACGTCTGAGAAGAAATTCAAAGGCGTATAGTCGTGCTGGAGTAACGGATGGACAGATGGCGATGGACTCGCCACCTGTCACGTTGGCTCCTAATATACCTCTGGCGGAGAGTGGGTGTGTGGGTATTACCTATACACCTCTGGCCTCTACCCCTTCGGGGACCCTTGTGGGAAGGCGTGAGGATATATATGTATACCCATTCTGAGACTTGATGGATTGCGTGAAGAAAATAAATTCAGATTTGTAATGTAATTTAATAAACATTAATTTGTGCGTTTAAATCGCAGACACTAGCTAAAGTATATATTTATCCCTAAAGGATAACCCACAGTAACCAATTAAATTTTTTACATATGTTTAGTATCTATATATATAATAGATCGGACTCTGAAGGACGGGAACGTTAAGAGTACTCGAAACCGACGAGCATGTATGTAGAGACTGATGAATGTGGACGAAGCGAAAGAGGTATGTAAGAGAGTACTGGCGCTCTATACTCTCTGCCTACCCCGTTAGGGACTCGGCGTGATGATATGTATGTATGTTTAGTATCTATATTGCACCCGTGCGAAGCCGGGGCGGTTCGCTAGTTACTTCGTAAAGGTTAAGGTTTCGATGTGTTCCGAAGAATATTATCCTTGTGCTACAAAGCCCCCGTATGAGATGAGATAGAGCATTAGTGTCATTGGAGTAGGCTAGTGGGGGCTAGATTGGAGCTAATGGTGATGTTTATAATGTCTGGCGCAAACATCCGTCATCCGTCATTTTCCAAGGTCAGATATTATTAGTTCTGTAATGATACGCTTTTCTTTAGAAAAAAGTGTAACATTATAGAACTATATATATATATATATATATATATATAAAACTAATAATATATAAAATAAAATAAACTAATAATATCTGTATAAATATACATACAATTTTAGTCCATTTTTTACTTTATTGAAAATGTTAACTTACGTCTCTTTACATTAATGTCCTTTTTATAAATAAGTAAGCAACCTATTAATAGGCAGTTACTTAAAGGTTTATTCACATCAGTTTCGCCAGAATATTGTTTTCTATGAAGAAATGGGCCCGACCAGGCTTTAATGACCGAGCAACGTAACTTACAACTTGCAATGAATATTTATGCCTCTAGTTTTGAAACGACTGTATTCATATGAAGATGCCCATTCTTTATATGAATAAAGTCTATGTGATTTCAATGGGTAGTCTTTAGTCTGTACCAATGAGTATTTTTATGGTGAAGGCAAACAAAGTGAGGAATCATTGGAATCATTAGAATTGCACTGGATGCGTGCAATGCTGCTAGTCTTCTTGGCACGTTGCCTCGGGATACCGAATTGGGGCAATTTTTTTATATGTAAGTAGTTAGCTAACTGTTTTTTTGTAAATATTGTTAATTAATAATTATGTTCATTGGTGTTCATGGAAACGACTTCATTCATGCATCATCGCAGATTTTTTTTTGTGTGTTCAAACTGATTAGATAATGTTTAAGATTCACAACTGGACCCATAGGCTGCGCTGTGATAGGTATATTTTTTTTTACCTAAGCGAAGCGGGCGGCACAGGTAGTTGTAAATAAAATATATAGATGTTACATGGGGTCCTGAGGCTCACCATCTTTTTGAAGAGGTCTCGCGCCGTCTAGTCGAGGCCTCTCGTGACAGGAGGCCATATCTCGCTCAGAGAATCAGCATTGCTATCCAGCGTGGCAATGCTGCTAGTCTTCTTGGCACGTTGCCTCGGGATACCGATTTGGGACAAATATTTTATCTGTAAGTAGTTAGTTTCAACTGTTCTTTGTAAATATTATTAATTGTTGTTATTATAAATAAATGTTTTTGATGTTACATAATCTTGTAATATCTATACATATATGATATATCATTCATTATATCTCCACTCTTTCCGACCCCATAGGCAGATGTGTATCGACACTTTATTTTAACATGTAGTAGCAAGCACTATAATATCGGATTGTATCAGACTTGCTTTGCGCTGCGGTTTTACCCTCGTAAAATTACATTTAGAAGGTAGATTTCTTCCGGTGTAAAACAGAAACACACGTCCTCAGAAATACGCATATATAATATTATTAGCATTTATCTTGCAGCTTCATCACGGTCATTTTCTATTCATCACAGCATTAAAACGGCCATTTTATGGTCAGCATTGACGTCAGCCGAGGCTGCTTTCCCGTGGAAGCGAAATGGAAAGTGACCCTGGCGTAACATGATGCTATTATCGTTCCAAATGCCAGCAATATGCCAGCCAAATAAGTTGACAAATGTTATGCTAATGAATGGACGAATCGATCCTTTTATATTACGTGATAGGTGAATAATACCACCACTGCGTCTGTCTGAACACGATAATATATTTACGGATTTTGATATTTATTATATTTATCTATGTCACTGAGCTCCTCCTAAACAGCTGGACCGCTTTTAATAAAATTTTCAGTGTCTTCAGGTGGATTCGAGAATGGTTAAGATTCACAATTAGACCCGATAGGAGGCGCCACTGGGTCCGTGGCTTTTATTTCTTCACCCGGGCAAAGCTGGGCGGGACGACTAGTATATGTATCATCACGCCTTCCCACAAGGGTCCCTGAAGGGTTAGACAGGTTTTACGTTACATGGGTGTAATTTAGACGAAACTAAACGTTCCTTATGAAAATATAAAAATACTTATTGAGCTTATCACGTTCTTGCATACAGACGCGGCGGGGAGACATCGATTTTAAATAGTGACGGTATGCACAAAGTAGGGTACTTGAGATTATTTGTAAGATAACAAATAATACTTATTATCATTTAGGCGGCGTTCGTGTTAAAATATGAAATTACAGTCGGGTGCAACCCGCGGGGTACAGATAGTATGTGTTATTACCGTTATTACTTATCGAATTTTCGTGATTATTGAAAGTTCATGACCTACATCACGCTTCTCAAAGGTTACAAAGAGTGAGCAAAGTAGTTGTTATTACATCAGGAAATACTGTATAATTATGGTTACAACGAAATATGCTGAATATTACCGCTAATGAGAAATGTACAGCAATACCTTTGCCAATAAATGCATTGCATAAGGGATGTCGTTATTGCAAATACTTTGACATCAATCGCGAACGCTCAGGCTGTGGAATGAGCCTACCGTTGAGGTTTTTCCTGGAAAGTATGGAGTTCTTCAAGAAGGGTGTGAAAAGATTCCTGCCGGGTCGGCAGCGCACGAGCGGCAGTCACCGCTTACCAGCACGTGGCCCGCATGGTTGTTAAAGAATATTTTTTGTCGGACATACTTATCTGTAAGACGGCTAAGTGGTTCGAGCAGTTGCCTGCGACGCAAAGGTCGCAAGTTCGAATCCCGACTGTACCAATGAGTTTTTCTGAACTTAAGTACAGTGATTAGTCACACCACGAGCTTTACGGTGAAGGAAAACATCTAGAGGAAACCTGCTTACGTCTGAGAAGAAATTCAAAGGCGTATGTATAGTCGTGCTTGAGTAACGGCGATGGACTCGCCAACTGTTACGTTGGCACTTAATATACCTCTGGCGGAAAGTGGGTGTGTGGGTAATACCTATACACCTCTGCCTACCCCTTCGGGGACCCTTGTGGGAAGGCGTGAGGATATATTATATTATATTATTATTATTACTTATCTGTAATAATTTAATGTTAGAATGTTTATTTACAACTAAATATACGTTGTTCTACAAATGTTTAATATCTTAGACGTATAACTTAACTAAATATGTTTGTATTACAAGTGGAATTATAAGACCATAGTAAAGAAGCGACTCTTCTAATACAGGTTATTTTAACATAATTAGAGAAGAGATCCCAAACCATGCCATATATATAACTTGTAACTCAATAAAGAATGAATTAATTATTACAACTAATTATACGGCCCTTGTGATGGTAAGCGGTATCGTAGCTTATACGCGCTAAAACCAAATTGAATACATACACATTACAAACCGGTAGAGTAGGGGTGCTGCCAGAATTGGAGACCATAGCCATTTCTGACTAGAGTACAACACTACCCAGAAGCAGGTCATTTTGCTATCATCTTCTGTAAGATAGAGGTACTCTCCAATCCGGAAATAACACTTTTGGAAGATTTATAATAATAATAATAATAATAATAATATATCCTCACGCCTTCCCACAAGGGTCCCCGAAGGGGTAGGCAGAGGTGTTTAGGTAATACCCACACACCCACTTTCCGCCAGAGGTATATTAGGTGCCAACGTGACAGATGGCGAGTCCATCGCCTTTACTCAAGCACGACTTTACATTTTGAATTTCTTCTCAGACGTATGCAGGTTTCCTCTCGATGTTTTCCTTCACCGTAAAGCTCGTGGTGTGACTAATCACTGTACTTAAGTTCAGAAAAACTCATTGGTACAGTCGGGATTCGAACTTGCGACCTTTGCGTCGCAGGCAACTGCTCGAACCACTCGGCCACCACGGCTAGAGATTTCTTCTGTTGAAAAATTCTTATATACGCCTTTTGCTTGTGTTTATTTAAACATGCTCAATTTTGTTAAGAGCTTGTAGCGGTCAGCGATAGCTGTAGCTAAGCGTAAGCTATTTGCGCTAACAACTCTCATTTTCATTCAACCGCATGCACACAGAATATTGCTGTTATTTTGTAAGACGGAAAGTGTACTTACCTACTATTGAAATTTCCGAGAAAACTATATTTTATGAGCTTTCATGCAAAACCACGCGGTGTCTCTCTATTGTCAATGGAAACTTCTGGGAAGGTGTGAAGAAATGTCACTACGTATGGAATAAAACAAAGCTTTGCTCTGTCTTACTAAACGCTATTAACTCAAAAATTTATGAACGGATTTTGATGCGGCTCTCACCGGCAGGCACAATTGACCCGATAAGTTGTGCTGCAAACAATTTTTTTTACCTAAGCAAAGCTGGGCGGCACAGATAGTACAGTTACTTATGTAAACTATAATCGGAAGAAATTGCGACGTTAAGCTCGACATGGACAATTGAGATACCTATACAAGAAGTGTGTTGACAAATCCCCTTGTTGACGGAGAACAATGACGCGGTAGTAATACAAACATCATAATCAAGTGTGCAATGGCTGTTACATGTTCACGATTGATGCGATTTCATGGTGTTTTGAGCGAGAGGATTCGCGTTCGTTACACTCAAGTTGGACCATCATTTTATACGTCCAATGCATGTCTTGGGCGGAAAGAGGCTTGCCCACCCCTCCGGTAAAAAGAAGAGACAAAGGATGATTAGCTTTAATTTGATACCCCCCTCACTATATTTCAAAGAGTATTTTAGGCAGCGTTTTCGATGAAAGCGCCCAGGTGGATTCTCGACATTTTCAACAATCATCGTTATATTTAAAAAAAATACACAAAACCCTAACAACTTTACACTAAAACCTTCCACATAGAGCACTGTGTCTCTTGATTCGAAGATTTTGAGTTTATCGTGACGTTAAAGACAGACTGACAGACAGACAGACAGACAGGCGGCGGGTGATTTTGTTTGATAATAGGTAGTGGTGACCGTGGTGGCCGAGTGGTTCGAGCAGTTGCCTGCGACGCAAAGGTCGCAAGTTCGAATCCCGATTGTAACAATGAGTTTTTCTGAACTCAAGTACAGTGATTAGTCACACCACGAGCTTTACGGTGAAGGAAAACACCGAGATGAAACCTGCATACGTCTGAGAAGAAATTCAAAAGGCGTATGTAATAGTCGTGCTTGAGTAACGGCGGTGGACTCGCCATCTGTCACGTTGGCACCTAATATACCTCTGGCGGAAAGTGGGTGTGTGGGTATTGCCTATACACCTCTGCCTACCCCTTCGGGGACCCTTGTGGGAAGGCTTGAGGATATATTATATTATTATTTATGAAATAAAAAAGCGTAAAAATATAGCTTCATAGTTTCAGAAAAGATATCAATAAGTATACATTAATATTTTTTTCAACTCTTCAGAATGAACAGACGTTTTTGCAAAAGGTGAAAAGTATTATTATTTGTACATCGACACCAATTTAACCAATAGAACGAGAAAAATAGCATAGCTCACAAAACATCACTAAATAAAAAAAACATGTGATTTCACATTTCATAACGTAAGTAAGCCACCGGCCTTTCTCCGAAACATCCGGCAACGGCAACTGGTCAGCTGATATGTTATAAGTTGGGAATTGTTGACTGAGCTTCAACCAAGCCTCAACATTCATGAGGTGGTCGAGTAGTTCGAGTAGTCACCTGCAACACAATGATCGCAAGTTCGTATCCCGACATACCCGCCACATCCCGACATACCCGACACACCATACATCGAGAGGAAACCTGTATACGTTTGAGAAGAAATTCAAAGACGTATTGTATATTCGTGCTTAACTCGCCATGTGTCATGTTGGCACCTAAAATATATCTCTAAAATATGTAGTTATATAGTCGGACTCAATTTTTTATTAATAATTACTATACATACATACATATCACGCCGAGTCCCAAACGGAGTAGGCAGAGTATAGAGCGCCAGTCCACATTCATCAGTCTCTTCATACATGCTAGTCGGTTTCGAGTACTCTTGACGTTCCCGTCCTTGAGCGTCCGATCGATTTGATCTACGTAGTTGGAACGTGGTCTTCCTCTGCCTCTTCTTGCACATACTTTTGCTTTGTATATCTATATAACTACTAACATGTTTTTATCTCTGCAAAGTGATGTCCGTGTCTTTAATAATATTGCCTAAGATTATATTGTAACAGCTGTAAATAATCTAAATCTAGTTAGAATAAGCAGGTGACCTCGAAGCAACAGTTATTTTTGTGCAAAGCACACTAAGCGGTGCATTTGCTAATATTAATATTACTGTAATATAATTTTGTAACAACGTGAAATCCCAATGGTCAAAAGTAACGTCACTACTGAAGTATACAAAATAAAAAACGCCGCAGCTCTCGCGGGAAAAACGTCGTTATCCAAACATTAGAAAAATGTTATGCAGTTGTGCTTTTAAATGCGCAATTATGTTTGCCTAGCCGTGCCCCGCGGTTTCAGACGCATTCAGTTCATATACTTACATATATATATGTACATATATCATATAATTCACTCTCTAGATGTTATATATATCTTCACTACACTTGATCCTAATCTTATATGTCTGTATCTACATAGTGAAGATAGTAATAGTAGGCTACGATAGATATCACTGTCCTTTGTTTATTTGTCCCAATACAATAATTTGAACGAAATACTCGTACGAAGTAATTAAAGAAAGCTTTGACATTTTGGCACACCTGCGCGAGCAATACATCTGGTATTGGCAAGGCAAGGGTCCACTGGAAATGGTAACTGCTTACCACCTGCGGGCCGCGAGGTCGTTCCCCTCCTTAGTGGTATGTCAGCTCAAAAAGAGCCGTTGTTCGAGTAGTTGCCTGCTACACAAAGATTATAAGTTCAAATCCCGACCAATGAGATTTTCTGAATTTATGGGCAGTGATTAGTCACACTACGAGCTTTATGGTGAAGAAAAACATCGGGAGGAAATCTGCTTACGTTTAAGAAGAAATTCAGAGATATATAGACGTGCTTGAGTAGCGGCGATGGACTGCCTGCTCTTTTGCCTTTATCGCTTTGTCGCTGTCATAACAGCAGCTGTTTAAAACGGGATTCTCTTTCGTATGTTTTCACACGCAATATGGTAATATTCATAGTGTAGATGCAATAATATATTGCGTTTCTAGTTGAACGGTAAACAGACCTTATTGAAAGCCTATAACTGGATTTATCTAGTCACCAGCTTTGTGTTATTATTATTTCAATATCTCCACGTCTTCCCACAATGGTGCCCGAAGGGCTAGGCAGAGGTGTGTAGGTAGTACCCATACACACCCTTTTTCGCCGCAAATACACAAATTTTAAGCGTCAATGTGTCCGATGGCGAGTCCATCGTCGTTCCTCAAGAAATTATTTCGATTTATTTAAGAACGCTTACATGTATTAAGTCATAAGTACGAAATGTACACATATATCGACATATATTATCACGCCAACTTCCCACAGGGGAGGCAAAGAGAGTAATGTCAATAACTTTTTATTTTATTTATAAA
>JACCPG010010677.1:0-21718 GCA_016069955.1 Drepana arcuata | reverse complement strand
CGTTACGTTTCCGCCTCTCTTTTCTATGCCAAGATTTATTCCCGGCAACCCGGAAGTGAGTTTTAATGGTACTTAATGGATCAAGACTGTTGATATTTGAAATTGATTGTTTATCTCACTGTTTGTATTCATTCGAGTTCTATAATTGTTGTTTGAAAAATTGTGTATACACAGGCATGTCTTAGAAAATGGGGCAGTTGCAAGGCAAAAAGGT
The DNA here is from genome assembly GCA_016069955.1 of Drepana arcuata. Lineage (NCBI taxonomy): Eukaryota > Metazoa > Arthropoda > Insecta > Lepidoptera > Drepanidae > Drepana > Drepana arcuata. The sequence goes on along the minus strand of JACCPG010010677.1, from coordinate 21,504 downwards.
CTAAGTTGTAATTTTTTTAACCATAGGTATTTTCGCCCAAGTATCAACTTTTAGCTTCAGTGTTTTAGTTTCAATATTCAGTATTCTAGTTTCAATGTTCAGTCTTTTATTTTCAATATTCAGTCTTTTAGTTTCAATATTCAGTATTTTAGTTTCAATATTCTGTCTTTTAGTTTCAATATTCAGTATTTTAGTTTCAATATTCAGTTTTTTAGTTTCAATATTCAGTCAGTCTTTTAATAGTATTATATATTTCGTAATCCTTTATGTCTAAACCGAAAACTCATTCTTAGTCCTCTACCTAAGTACAAAAGAAGAAGTCACTACACCTTTAACTTCAGAGTAGTTTGGAGCTTCACGTTGAGCTATATTCAGGATACCTACAGGCAACAAAACAGCAGAACAATGGATGCCAATTTGTCATCTGTATTGTAATTGACAAACGTCTGTGACAGATTAAATTTAAACGGAAAATGGTGGAAGAAAACCGATCAACTTCATTCGCCGCCACTCGGAAATAACTTTCCGATAAATCTGGGAACAAAGACGATTGGGTTCAATGGAATGTAGCTTATCTGGGGCCATTATCGAGTTATCAATCTGTTTTCCCCGGCTTGGTAATCCACTGGTGTTCGCTGTAAGGTTCTCCAGTACTACATTGTTTCCACTTCTGTACCCTTATGTAATGCCTTAATTATAGACAGTGCTATACACGAAGACGCGCCCCACCAATTTCTAGTCTAGGGTGTGTCGGGATGCGGGGAGTATGACCTGAGACTATTAATTATAGTGTGCGTGTGCACTTATAGGTAATCAGTATGTACCGATAACACTCAAACATTAGTGGAAGGTTGCACACTTACACTATAAACTGTACGGATGAATAGTGGGGCGCGACTTCGAGGATGGCACTATCTATAGCCTGCTATGTGCCCAGTGCGCGCTTTTATACATCACTGTGCACGTAAAATGATTATTTTATTTAAATTAAATATAATAATAAAATAATAATATATCCTCACGCCTTCCTACATGGGTCCCCGAAGGGGTAGGCAGAGGTGTATAGGTAATACCCACACACCCACTTTCCGCCAGAGGTATATTAAGGTGCCAACGTGACAGATGGCGAGTCCATCGCCGTTACTCAAGCACGACTATACATACGCCTTTGAATTTCTTCTCAGACGTATGCAGGTTTCCTCTCGATGTTTTCCTTCACCGTAAAGCTAGCGGTGTGACTAATCACTGTACTTAATAAGAAAAACTCATTGGTACAGTCGGGATTCGAACTTGGGACCTTTGCGTCGCAGGCAACTGCTCGAAGCACTCGGCCACCACGGCTCAATTAAATGTAAGTAATTAAAGTAAAGTAAATTCAAATACCATTTTTTTTCTGTGAGTATTTTCAAATCACATGAAGATGTTTATATACTTAAATGAGTAAACAAAAATATTTAAATGATCTCTACTACTATGAAGTAAAGTATGACTATAAGTACTCAGTGTGAATAAGGAATATATTCATTAGAATATGTATTAAAGCGATTGAAAGGCATGAATACTAAATAAAATTCTTAAAGGGCAATACCATCAGCAGGAACCGTAACTACTCATTATCGATTAACAGCCAATTTTCAAAGTATATGGCAATTTTATAGACCATTCTCAGTTTTATGGGAAAAGACAATTTAACGAGGCATTCATTTGAGACGTCGACACATATCACTGACATAAATGGTGTAACGAGGTTTGTATTAGACTTACAGATAGGATATAAAATCCGTCTGAAAGAACTAACCAAAGCCGTTTGATAGAGATGGCATAGAGATAGAGATGGACACATGGCAGCTTCTTTAAGATTGTCTTAGAAGAAAAGAGAAGAAGACTTAGACCAAGATTAATGTATATGAGTCAAAGAAACCGTGCCTCTTATAAAAGGAGTTCAAAGAGATTGGACTAGACAATATCAAATGGACGCCGCCGAGAGCTCGCTTTTAAGTGTATGATGATGTAAATGTATGCTGTCTGAGAGAATAGACAGATATTTTACTACCTAAATATATATTCACGTCACTTCACGTCCGATCGATTTGATCTAAGAAGTTGAACCGTGGTCTTCCTCTGCTTCGTCTTGCACACACACTCGCTTTGTATATTTGTTCGTCAATCTTTCTTCACTCATCATTTCTATTACAATACAATCATATTTATTTTTCTTTCCTATTATTTATATCAATGCATTGTTAAGACTGTACCAATACCCATGCTACAATTACTGTAAAATTGTACTTATGGATATCTATAGCGACTTTATCCAATTTGTTTTCCCTTTTCCCAGTTGTAGGAGTAACGAGTGACTAAAGATCTAAAACGTGCTGGCAACGAAAGCCAATAAAGGAGCCGAGATCAAAAGGAATGGGATCCGATATTGGAAGGGTATCTAATTTTTAGGGATTGCTTGATATATTTTATTTCTTCTAAATAATAAGTTAGTGATATACGCATTGCATTTTACAAAAAAGTTCAATCCGTGGCGGCCGCGTGGTTCGAGTTGTCGCCTGTGACACAAAGTACATAGTTCGAACCAGTAACAATGAGTTCTTTTGGAATCTATGTGTAACCTACCTACCTAAATTGATTAATCACACCTCGAGCGGGATACGGGCGGTAAAGAAAAACATCAAACCTATGAGAATATGTCTCATCATATATGTAAAAATCATCAAAGAAACCATCATACGACGAGAAGAGATTAAAATTATATATCTTTAATATCTACCACGTTAGTACTTTAATATATCTCCGGTGAAGATGGTGACCTTTTTTCAAGACGTCCCTAATTTGGTCTAGAAACGTCCGCCTAGGTCTACCCCTTCCAACACTTTCATTCACACTCACCTTATACACTTTTTTCGTCAATCGTTCTTCATTCATTCTCTCGACATGGCCAAACCATCTCAGCATACCTTTCTCAATTTTTGTCACTACATCTTCTTTCAGACCACAACGTTTCCTTATCTCACTATTTCTTATCCTGTCACTCAGTTTAACTCCTATCATACTTCTTAACGCTCTCATCTCTCTTTCATGTTTCTTCTGCCATAGCCATCTTTTTTTTTTAACTATAAGTGTAGGTACATATATAAGTGCCTTGGCTATATAGCTGTTATAAATATATTTTTAAATATATATTATTTTATTTATATATATATATATTTATGCAATAAATAAATAAATTACAGTATATTCGCTACACCAAGTCAAGGCCTGAACTGTACTGTACTGTACTGTGTACTGTACTGTAACTGTACCCTGAACAGGTACGCAGATGTTTCCGTCCATGGTACATTTAGCCAACGTGACAGATGGCGAGTCCATCGTCGTTCAAAAACGGCTATACAGGTTTCCTCGCGATGTTTTGAAAGTTAACAGTGTGACTAAACACAGTACTTAAGTTCCGAAAATACTCATTGGACCAGTCAGGGTTCGAGCTCACAATATTCGCGTTACAAGCTTCTGTTTCAACAACTTAGTCACAACAATACGCCTTCAAGGCCATGTAAGGAAGGCGTGTATATATATAATTTATATGTTTTACTACATACTTTTATTACTATCACGGTGAAACGCCATGAAAAATCTGACCCTAATAAAATTACTAGATCATGTTACAAAGACGGACATAAAAATAGGGCTATAATTTTCCAGATTTTCATAGAAAATGGACGACTTTATTACCCACCTTTCTAATCTTTAAAACAACACTCTTTACCTTTTACCAATGATCTAATCCTACGAGGCAAAGCAACGTTACTCGTAGTCAGGATGGGTGAACTCCAGTACTATACTGAGTTTCCTACGGCTTGAAAACTGGTCTTCTATAAAATATCTATCATACATACATATGATCACGCCGAGTACTTAACGGGGTAGGCAGAGAGTGCCACGTCTCTATTGACTTAAAAAAACCTCTATAATGCATATTATCTATGTCTGTAGATTTTCTTAGTATATAATTATAATTCTTCTGTATGTGACAGAATTCTGTATGTGTCTTGGTATGTGTGTTTATCACCTCACTCCTCCTAAATGGTTGGACCGATTTGCATGAAATTTTGTGGGTAAATTTGAGTTGGATGGATACTTTCGTGTTTCGGTAGCTTTGATTTTTAACCCAAGCGAAACTGGCCGGCATAGCTAGTATATACATATACAAGAAATATATACATTTATATATATGGTGCTAGTTAATATTAATTAATAAATAAATAAATTACAGTATGTTCGCTACACCATGTCAAGGCTCCATGAACAGGTACGCAGAATTTTCCGTCCATGGTACATTTAGTTGCCAACGTGACAGATGGCGAGTCCATCGTAATCCATCGTAGAAATTCAAAGGCGTATGTGTAGTCGTGCTTGAGTAACGGCGATAGACTCGCCATCTGTCAAGTTGGCACCCTATATACCTCTGGCGGAAAGTGGGTGTGTGGGTATTACCTATACACCTCTGCTTACCCCTTCGGGGACCCTTGTGGGAAGGCGTGAGGATATATTAGTTAATATTAATAATAAAAAAGATGTCTTGTGTCCGTCTGTTAGTAATTGAACTCCTAAAAGACTGGACCGATTTTGATGACTTTTTTTGTGTGCTCAAGTGGAGTTGAGAATGGTGTAGCTTATAATAATAATAATAAATACCTGGGACAACTTCACACAAATATACCTAGTCCCAAATTAAGCAAAGCTTGTGTTATGGTAATTAGACAACGATATATTTACTTATATAGATAGATATATACTTAAATACATAGGGCATCCAAGACTAAGGTACAAATATTCGTGTTCATCACACAAATATCTGTCCTCAGCGGGATTCGAACCCGCGACCTCTAGTTTCGCAGTGAGGAGCTCTAACCACTAGACCAGACGGTCGTCTAGACCATTATTCTATAAATATTAATCTGTAGTGTAAGTTTATCAGAAGACGACAACGTATGCCACACTTTTCCAGCGAACAAAATTATATAAAACCAAATGATAAGGAGTAACTCGCTCTTCCCTTATGCTGGCACACAGTTCCCAATTAAAACGAATGAGTCACGATATTTCATAGCGCCGGTGTTCGTTCTATGACAGTGATATTAATTAATTATTATTAGGCATATTCATGGCATACAATGCATTAAATACATACAATGTACAAATATGTCATCCCAAAGGGGTACTTAAAAGGGTTACGAACTTATATAACTTATTTTAAGGTTTAATGTTAAAGTTATCAACATTATCGTCGAGTCCCAACGCGACCCTCGACCTACAAACGTCATTAACTTCAGGATACTGCTCACGAATTTATCTTTCTCCGTCACGTGGTATGACATATGTCACATGCCACATTTTGAATGGTTAAATTGGCTTGTTTGATTTAAAAAGTAATGTTTACAATAATTGGAATACCGACTACCACCCTCGCCTCCCTCCCACGCCTTCCAACAAGGGTCCCCCAAGGGGTAGGCAGAGGTGTATAGGTACTATCTACATACCCACTTTCCACCAGAGATATATTTTAGGTGCCAACTTGACAGATGGTGAGTCTATCGCCGTTACTCAAGCACGACTATACATACGCCTTTCAATTGCTTCTCTGACGTATGCAGGTTTCCTCTAAATGTTTTCTTTCACCGTAAAGCTCGTGGTGTGACTAACCGCTGTACCTAAGTTCAGAAAAACTCATTGGAAAAGTCGGGATACGAACTTGCATTCTTTGTGTCGCAGGCAATACTCGAACCACTCGGCCACCACGGCTCCTTAAAAGGGAATAAATGATAAAAGAGAAACCAGGGAGTTTGTTTCGCCGAATCCCTGTTTCCCTTATGTTGGATAAAAGATTTTTGATTTCATTTGTGGTAAGGCGTGAAGACTGTGATTCTAACTTGCAATAAATAATATATAGATCAAAATTTCGGATCATTTGAGGCAGAAAAAACGTACCCTGGAGTCCCCAGAGCAAACTGAATAATTACTTTTTCAGTGTAGGTAACATTTTTGAAATGAAAATCTGAATTTCGTCTTGGCATTACTTTGTTCAGGGAAGCAATCCTATGGGAAGCTCCCAACTTTTACATCAAACCAATAGGTACCTACAATGTATATCATCTAAGTACAGTGAAAATTATATTGACTTTAAGATATTAGAGATGAGAGTATACTAACAGTTACGTTATACTAAGCATACTTTGATCTCTGTGAGAAGGGGTGAAAAAGTTATTAGTGTATATGAATATGCAAGCACTAAAACATGAAGGAGAAAGCTACCCAAGCCTAAAGAGATTGCGGAAAAATAAAATAACACCTTTCTTTGAGTTCGCATTTCAACGTCCTTTATTAGCATAATATGTGGGAAATTTGTATAATTTACGTAGGTACGAGTATAAGATGGCCAGTTTAATGGTTAGACAGAGCTCTTGCTTGGCTCTTGGCTTCATACGGGCCCACCTGATGGAAAACGGTTACCGCAGCCGATTTACGCTTGCAATACCGAAGTATCACTTGCGCGTTGCCACTCTGTGTTCGGTGAGTTATACTGTGTTGGCCGCACAATGGGACTAATACCTCTACTGCCAACCCGATATAACAATCTTCCCCCCTCCCCAAGGAGCTCATTACTGGAAACCTTATACACCGCGTGGGAACACAACACAAAAAAATGTGTTATTTGGCTATGTACTCCTAGTCCTATTTACAAGCTTCGACCTCTCACGACCTTCCAGGACAAACTATGTCAACTAAAGTTAACTGAATACTCGTCTATCTTCACTAATATCATAAAAGAAGCCGAGTTTGTCTGTTTGAACGCGCTAATCCCATGGCCCAATTATGCGATATCAACCCTACTAATGCTTTATAAATACGAAAGTTTGTGATGTTGAGAAAATTGGCACAGAGATATATTATTAGCTGGGTTCATAATTATATAGGATGCAATCAAATTCTGAACATCGAGTGAATCCGAGGCGCACCACTTGTATGAGGTTGTCTTACAGTGACCAACCTTGAGTCTCTTTGCTAATATCCTCTTGGTACATACTTGGACGTCACCTTGTAAATAGAAATATAAGATTTATTTTATCTAGACCAAGATAAATGTCGCAGTCGCAGACTGCCTTTGGGGAAAACGACATAATGATTTCACATTTTTTGTGGGTATTTTGATACGATTCAAATGTGATCATAAGATGGAAAATCGTATGATCACAAAGAAATAACCAGCGAATAACCGATATATCATCGGATCACACTACGAGCATTATATACATCAGTACCTATCTATCCTTATAAATATAATACTATAGCGTATATAATACCTATTATAGATAGTGCTATCCACGAAGACACGCCCCACCAATTTCTAGGCGTTGAGGGGGTCGCGGGTTGCGGCGAGTATGACCCGAGTCTATTAATTGTAGTGTGCGTGTGCACTCATAGGTAATCAGTGTGTACCGATAATACTCAAACATTAGCGGAAGGTTGCACACTTACACTATAAACTCTAGGGAAGAATAGTGGGGCGCGTCTTCGTGGATCACTAGCTATAGTGAGATCTCAGGAACTACAAGATCGATTGACTTGAAATTTGGTAGGAGTATTTCTTACGCGGTGTAGAAGTCAGCTAAGAACGGATTTTATGACCTATTTTTTTTTAAAACACGTTTTTCAACTATTGCCTCCATAGGGGAAGCAATAGTTGAAAACGTGTTTTTTTTTTACCTTTCACCCGGGCGAAGCTGGGTGGGACAGTTAGTAATGTATAAACCCTCCATTTCGAAACAAAATCGCTTCATATCTGTCATAATATCCGTCTCTACAACATCCAGTCTGGCAGCCTTCTTCCACCTTATTCTAACATCCGGCTATGTCTATTTGTTATTCAAATTATGCTATTTGCTATCCGGGCGAGATAAACGAGTGATATAGGCCGTGTTGGGGCGCGCTTCCAATATTGATACCTACGTTTTAATATAATTTATTTATACGGGCATTCGACAGTTTAACTGAATTAATGACAGACAGACTAGTGGTGGCAATTGGTTCGAGTATTTGCCTCCTCCGACACGAATATTGCAAGTTCGAATCCCGTCTGTACGAAAAAGTTTTTCTGAACTTAAGTAGGTAGTAGAAGGTAGGTAGAAGGTTACCTTTGTCCATTTTTACCCTTGACATCTCACATATCCAACGTCATCATGATCGGTGAGTAGTAACAAATAAAAAACATTTTTTTTTTACTTCATCATCAAAAAATCTATATTCACATAAAACACTGCAATTACATAATTGAATTGATGATCTATGCAAATAAATAAAATGTTAGTGTCTGTTTGTAATAATTTAACTAAATGCATATAAAAGTACCTATACTCGGTACATACTTAAAAAAAAAATTTAATAAAAAAGAGCCGTGGTGGCCGAGTGGTTCGAGCAGTTGCCTGCGACGCAAAGGTCGCAAGTTCGAATCCCGACTGTACCAATGAGTTTTTCTGAACTTAAGTACAGTGATTAGTCAAACCACGAGCTTTACGGTGAAGGAAAACATCGAGAGGAAACCTGCATACGTCTCAGAAGAAATTCAAAGGCGTATGTATAGCCGTGCCTGAGTAACGGCGATGGACTCGCCATCTGTCACGTTGGCACCTAATATACCTCTGGCGGAAAGTGGGTGTGTGGGTATTACCTATACACCTCTGCCTACCCCTTCGGGGACCCTTGTGGGAAGGCGTGAGGATATATTATATTATATATATTATATATTATTATATATAAAAAAAATACTGTCTGTCTGTTTGTTTCGGCTAACCTCTGAAACGGCTGGATCGATTTCGACAGGACTTCACGGGCAGATAGCTGATGCAATAAGAAGTAACTTAGGCTACTTTTACTTTAGAAGCTGAACAATAACATTTTTGTTAGACTCCACGCGAACGAAGCCGCTGGCAAAGCTAGTTCATAATAAAACTGGTAAACTAACTAAGCCCTGCCTATCCCGTGAGAGACTCGGCGTGGTGATATGTATGTATAAGTAAGACGTCTGACCCAGGTTTTAGTTTGTCAAAAGCTATTCTAGTTCTACTAAAAGTATAATGTAAGTCTAATTCTACTAAAAGTAATGCATCACTTTAGAATCTCCTATAGATCAGATCATTGGAAACAAGCGATGAAACTAATACGTTTCAACTGAATGCCTGAGTTAGAATTGTTGGCCGCATTCATCGTCACGTCCTGCGGTCAAAGTTTCTAGCCCATACTATATGGACAAATGGAATCCATTACCCACATCTATGCTTGGAGAAGTTCGTACATAAGTGTCTGTGTCCTTTAGTTATCTCTTGGACGAACTATCAGAGCTATCAGAGGTCAGGATCCGAATATATATAAATACATATCGTGTACATATTAACGACGAAGGAAAACATCGAAAAGAAACCTGTATACGTTTGATAGGAAATTAAAAGTTGTATATGAATGTATAGTTGTGCTTGAGAAACGGCAATGGACTTGCCTTCGCAGCTAAAATATATCCGGCAATTAGCAGGTATGTAGGTACTACACACCTCTGTACCCGTATGGGGATTATTGTGGGTAAGGCGAGAAATATTGTCCTACTTATAAAAAAATCGAAACTATGTTCCTCTTTCACGCAAAACCTAAAAATTTTGATGTAATTGGCGCAAAGAATAGTCAATGTTTATTCCAATTAAGTCTAAACTGTTTGCATAAAAAGATCTACCGGAAATGGCTGCTCATAGCTAAAAATAATACTTATCCCGTCTATTGTGTGATACCTGTCACACATAGTTAGTGCCATCCACGAAGACACGCCCCACTATTCTGCCCTAGAGTTTATAGTGTAAGTGTGTAACCTTCCACTAATGTTCGACTATAATCGGCACACACTGATTACCCATGAGTGCTCACGCCCACTAAAGTTACTCGGGTCATATACTCCCCGCATCCCACGAGTCCCTCGATTAGACATTGGCGGGGCGCGTCTTCGTGGATGTATCAGACGTTTCTTGTTAAATGTTCCTCTCTCGGCGATTTTTAATCAAGATAATGACAAGACTCAAAACGGTGGAATTATGAGCAACATTTTAGCGTGAGGGATGTACAAATCCCTCTGTGGAATTATGTAATGTTTGTTCATTAGAGCGCAAATCCGGAGTAAATTGAGACAGAGACAAATGAATACGGTGAATAAGCAACAGGGTTTATTATTACAAAAGTTTCCAAACGTGTACAAATTACACGTAAAACGGTTCACCCGTACAGCATGGAGTTCTTCAAGAAGAGTGTGAAATTTAAAAGGCTATGTAGAACGGTATTTCCACATGAGAGGATTGAATGTGATCCCCCTTCTTTCAGCCAAGGCATTGAAGAAATTTCTATACGTTCTGCGTCGATAAATATGAATACTTTCCGACGACAAGAAAATATTTTCGCTTCGAAAGTAATGATACGTGTACGTTAACTCCTGCTTTATTGTTAATATTCTGTGCCGTAATCATAATAACTCCTTTTCTTACAGCGTAAGTTATTGGAACCTATCATGCCTACGATACAACCAACAATATGTCCTAATATTTTTCACGATAATTAGGTAGACATAGACTACTATAAATGTTTCTTCCAATTTACCTTGAATATACCATAATTTTACCCCACAGAAGTACGTTTATGGCGATGGACTCGCCATCTGTTACGTTGGCACCTAATATACCTCTGGCGAAAAGTGGGTGTGTGGGTATTACCCATAGCCTCTGTGAACGGTGGACTTGTAATCGCTTGTCTTCAGACGTGTATATAGTCGTGCTGTAGAAACAGTGATGGACTCGCCATCTGTCACGTTCATACATATCGTCACACTGACTCCGTAACAGGGTAGGCAGACAGCATAGAGCGCCAGTTCTCTCTTTAGACTTACATACCACGTTGACACCTAATTTAATCTCAGGAACTTTTCGAGGACCCTTGTGGGCAAGCATGAGTATATTGAATAGATTTTTTTTTCTTAATTCATGTCTCGACAGGATCATTCAACGCTTATAATTAGATCCTTAGGTAACATTTCAATTCGCATTATTTGTGAAATGAATGATGTAACCTCTGTAATAAATTCCAGTTCAAAGGTTATACGGTCGGTAGTTATATAAAATATATTCCAACGTATATAAACCTTTATATGAGGAGAATCGCCGAACGTCCCATTCAAGCGGAAAACGAGAGAATTCCTGCAACATGACCGGCCGATATCCGAAATACACTTGTTAAGGATCACAAAAGCGAATATTGGAACCAATATCTTTGCTGTGCTTTCTTTTTTAATGGGAATTTATTTTTTTAAATAACAAATGAAGGGCAGATTACAAATTCTAATTGTATGTTTTTATGTTAGTTAAAGTTGATTGATTAGTCACACCACGAGCTTTACGGTGAAGGAAAACATCGAGAGGAAACCTGTATACGTCTGAGAAGAAATTCAAAGGCGTATGTATAGTCGTGCTTGAGAAACGGCGATGGACTCGCCATCTGTCACGTTGGCACCTGATATACCTTTGGCGGAAAGTGGGTGTGTGGGTATTACCCATCCTCTATGCTAGGGGTAGAAAAAAAATAGGTACATATCAATACTTAGCAAGAGAAGCAATTCATTGCCACGCATGGCTATCATTTCAATATTCGGAAATTGTGTAATTTTTTATGACTCCTGATACCACTCTTGCTGCCTACCTCAAGAGGTAATCAGCTTGATGATATGTATATATCAATGATTCCTGAAGCTACTCCTGTCCAGACTTTGAATGGAGCAGTCGATCTTACCAGCATCAATTTTCAAGTGGCTATTGCACTAACTATATAAATCTCAACTTGAATTCCAACTGATCCTAAGATGTATCTCTATACAGACGTGAAAATAATCCTTTAGGTGGCAGTCGTAGCAACTCAAGTAAGCCATGAACTAGTTAAAAAGTGACTGTAAATCGTGAAGCTCATTAAAACTTTCGAGTAACGTAAAGCCGACGTAAAAGAAACATGAAAAACTTTTTTGAAACTCTACCTTCTGACATGGCCTTTGAAAAAAAATTATAATTTGTAGTAAAGAAAAAAAAGAAGAATAAAAAATATAATTAGTATTAAAAATTGTTATTTAAAACAGTTAGTAGTAAAAAGGACGTAATTATTATTTAAAACTACATATTAAATGTATTATTTCCACGTCAGGCGTCAGTTACATATTTATAGGAGGACTCCTTCCAAGGAGATGCACATTTACGAATATTTGTACCGTACCGATATTATAAATGCGAAAGTCTGTGAGGATCCGCTTCTTATTTCACATACATACATACATACATATAATCACGCCTCTTTCCAATAGGGGTAGGCAGAGACCACTTCTTTCCACTTGCTACAATCCTTACATACTTCTTTCGCTTCGTCCACTTTCATTATTCTCTTCATACATGCTCTTCGGTTTAGGGTACTCTTGACCTGACCTTTTTTCAAGACGTCCCTAATTTGGTCTAGAAACGTCCGCCTAGGTCTACCCCTTCCAACACTTTCATTCACACTCGCCTTATACACTTTTTTCGTCAATCGTTCTTCATTAATTCTCTCGACACAAAACTTAAATTAAAACTGTACGAAATCCATGAAATTTATCACAGATATGGACTATTTTTATTATAATAGCTGCAATCAATCAATTAATTTAAATTCTCCGCGGGTAAAACCCCCTTGGTTTTTAGTTAGTATAAATATGTATCTATACACACACAGATATATTCTAACGGCGATGGACTCGCCATCTGTCGAGTGCAGACGTGACAGATGACCCACACACCCACTTACCTATACCACCTATACCTACTCTGCCTACCCTTTCAGGGCCCCTGTGGGAAAGCTCGAGGATATTTATTATTATATTACTTGTATGTAGGTACGGCGACGGGAAATACAAATCGTCACGCCGAGTCCCTAACGGGGTAAGCAGAGAGAGTATAGCGCCAGTTCTCTATAGACCTCTTTCGCTTCGTCCACATTCACCAATCTCTTCTTACATACTAACCGGTTTCGTGTACTCTCGACGTTCCCGTCCTAGTCATTGAATCCTGTGAATATATATATCTACCCACCCCTCCAGGGATCCTGTAAAAAGGGTTGAAGATAAAGGTAGATTGTTCTATAAAACACGACGTTTCCGCTGAATATGGCTGAAAATACGTCGTGTTACTTTACAAAAGTGACTGCGTCACCCCGAATATAAAATGTTACCTTCAATCCTATTTGGTTTACAAAAGCTGTAAATACAAAGCTTTTCCTCAAGATTATGCTTATCGACAACCTTCGAAAGCCTCATTCCATTTGCGAGTTAATATGATTTGACCGTAGCCGTCCACGTGAATGCACTGTGTGATAATAGAATTCATCACCGCGGTATTCTTCGCCACTGACCGTCATTTACAACACTTTTTTTTTGTGATGTGTGACACATCGATACCTAGCTGTTTACGACTCCGAAACTGTAGTTTTACCTGTTTGACACTAGATGTCGCTTATCAAAATAATAACGAGCTATAGTATGGTTTTATGTAGTTATGTTCCCCCACACTGACATTGTCACGTTCCCCAATCTATTTATTCAACCTGCTTAGAGAATAAATAGATTCTAAACAATTGAGTATTGACCCTCAAATGGTATGCCTATAAAATAATAAATAACTATACGATGTTTATTAATCCACATCTGTAAGTATGAAGAGTACTGACGATTTATTATCTTTGCTTACCCGGTGAGCGATTATATAATATATCCTCACGCCTTCCCACAAGGGTTCCCGAAGGGGTAGGCAGAGGTGTATAGGTAATACCCACACACCCACTTTCCGCCAGAGGTATATTAGGTGCCAACGTGACAGATGGCGAGTCCATCGCCGTTACTCAAGCACGACTATACATACGCCTTTGAATTTCTTCTCAGACGTATGCAGGTTTCCTTTCGATGTTTTCCTTCACTGTAAACCTCGTGGTGTGACTAATCACTGTACTTAAGTTCAGAAAAAACTCATTGGTACAGTCCGGATTCGAACTTGCGACCTTTGCGTCGCAGGCAACTGCTCGAACCACTCGGCCACCACGGCTTTACTTATGTATCTTATGTATGTAATACTTTATGGTCACTTCATGGTCAAATCTGATGCTCCAGGCTTACATAATGAGTTATTAAGGATTTTTGTGCCTGATACTACACACGTGCCAGGAGAGACATACTGTTCGCAGTTGGTACGCAACACACAGAATCGCGTGCACACTCTGTGCACTCTGGCACGCTCTCAATGCCTTCTTGGAGTCCAACCCTGACTGCGATGTGTTCGCGGATGGAATGGATGGACGGTTTACAGCCGTACTGGCTATGTGTAAATAGAAATATTATAAAACAAAGTCCGTCCGCCCCCCACCGCGTCAAGCTCAGACTGGCTGAAATAATCTAGAAAAATAATGAAGAAAAAAACTGAAGCGAACCTTGATACAGTTTTCATTCGAGAGGTATTTATTCGAGAACAATAATTGATGTTTACAACATTATAATAAATACATACACAGTGAAGGTTTTCTACGGATCACTAGGTTTTTTTTGAATTGCCTGTCTCCTTTTAAGCGTCTTTCTTAGCTAAAAGCGTGTAGTAACTATACGATCCTTTGAGTATCTGAAATAAAAATGTCTGTAAGTAGATCACCATCGTAAAGTTTACGGGTAGGTCAAGTAGTTTACGGGTAGGGCTTTCCGATACCCTGGGTTCGATATCGGCATAAGAATATATATCGAACGTACATTTTAATATTGGTCCGCTTTTATTGATTTATCATGGTATGTGATTACACGATTATCAAGTAATGAGACATTGTGACGACTTTGAGATTTGGATTGAGACAATGAGAGTTTGTGAGACATGATAAAGAGAGAGAGAGAGAGGTGTTGGAGGAGAGGAGGAGGAGAAAATCTGCTGGCAACCTCTTTGACCTTACTGAGCTGGACAGAAGCAAATGGAAGGGACTGCTTCAGAGACGCCGACAAGAGCCAAGCTCTTAAATTTGTAATGGTGATAGCATTTATGCCGCGGCTCTCACTCACGTTAAATAAGAGTATATACGATGAGATGAGAAGCTGTTGTCTCTGTAACATTCCCTAGGAGATTATTTTTTAAAATTCGGTA
This sequence comes from Drepana arcuata, assembly GCA_016069955.1. Taxonomy (NCBI): domain Eukaryota; kingdom Metazoa; phylum Arthropoda; class Insecta; order Lepidoptera; family Drepanidae; genus Drepana; species Drepana arcuata. The sequence goes on along the minus strand of JACCPG010010677.1, from coordinate 6,235 downwards.
AAGTCGTACTTGGATTCAAACAATTGTACAAACTTATATAATTTTTTTTTTCCTCTCATTGATATAGCGTAGATATTAGTTATAGCAATCTACTAGTCTCTGGCTATTTTAGAAGCACTAGGCTATTTTTGACTATTACCTACAGTTTTCGGTTTGAAAGAAATGTTAAAGGTTGCAAGTGACCTGTCAACTACCACTTGACATGAGAATTGACCTAGCGCGGTCTGCTTGCCAGTCGACAATTTTATTCAAACTTGCTGACTCTGGTTGCATAAGGTCTATTTTTATTATCTACCCTGCTTCTTTGAAAAAGTATCTATCAAGTGAGACCAAAACGTTAGGTTCCAGGATAGAAAAAAATAGTTGAAGGTGGGTATGTATGTTAAAGCGTCAGTGCGCACGAGTCATTATGTCGTCTCACATTTCAAATCCAATCCAATAATCCAATTTAATATAACAAAACAAGTGTTATACCATTTTAGAAATGGCTTTAAACGCACTATGTTGCATAGTAATAGTTTTTTGCATTGAATTGTTTTTTGTAGTGTGTGTAAAACAAAAAAAAGTGAAGTGATTTTTGTAGTGTGTGTAAAACAAAAAAAGTGAAGTGACGAAAGTGATTGTGAACGAGAACTGTTACACAAATTTTATTTTTTCTCAGCAATGGTAAGTGCTATCGCTATGCATTTTATTTATTTTGTGAGAATATTAATCTGCTTATATTGTATTATTATAAACCTAGGCCTAAATGTGTTATTTGCGAATGTGTAACTCATGTAAGTTTACCTAGAATTACTGCTTGCGTCGCCAGATTCTTGTGCAAATTAAAGGGCTGTAAGTAAATTATTTTGTATGGACAGGTGTATGGTTTACTTTTTTATCCTAATCTACATAGTTTAAAAACCCTATGTGATCCGTTGAATTTTTGAGATACGATTGTTTAAACACAAGTCGTGCTCAAAAACGCGCTTCTTATTCAGCGTGTCATAATTCTACACCGTAGTCGAATACTGATAAACAAAATAATTAAATCTATAGCTTCATTCATACTAAACATAAAAACATAACACTTGTAGTGTTACAATAACAACTTGAGGCACAATGAATGGTTTTGTGAAACCCGAGCCGCACTGCGCGGCGCGGTGGCAGGTATAAAAAATGACGGAGCAATCTGGGGGCCACGTGACCCTCGGTGCAAGCCATCGGGGGTAACCGCCTACCATCAGATGGCATGATCGTTTACCTTAGGTGTATAAAAAACTTACAGAGATAAATGTAGCGACTGTAAGGAAAGTAAAAGGCCCAGCTTTAAATAGAATAGGTCGGCGTAGTTGGGCACCGAGCAACACGACGCTCCGTCGCAGGCGCACGCTCGCCGACCACCAAGCACTGGCGTAAATGCCTTCGTCAGCTTTATGGCTCTGAAAACGGAAATTATGTAGATATTTTAGAGCCTTCACAAACTAATTAAATACAGTAATGTCATTAAATCAAATTTCATAAGTGGAAAAAAAAAATAATATATTATAAGCATAAATCACTATGGGTGGAGTCGATCCCCACCACCTTTCTATAAAAGCCGGTGTCAGTGAGTATCGGGCGCATTCGTTGCTCAGACATCAACGGGAAAGGTGGTTGGTTTCGATGCCGCGTATTGTGAGTCCGTTCCATATTATTTTTACTCTGTGGTTATTGTTTTAGAGTTGTTATTGAATTGTTTTCAACGATTGATTTGAAATATGTAAAAGACGTGTAATTTCGTCTGTAAATATTAATGTGAATTTAGTTTTAGATTGTTCTCTGAAGTACAGAACTTTGTAACTGAATAAAATCAATTTTAATTGTTCTTCACTTCTGATTGCCAAAATCAGAAGTGGGATAGGATCTCGCTCACAAATAAGCCTCGCGAGTAAACAACCGTTAATTTTCGAGCAAAATGACACGTTGTTCACGTGAACGAACATTAGTAGCCGTAGGAACGATCTCTTGCGAAACGAGAGGCAACGTTCGCGCCGTGATAGATCGCGAACGCATTCGCGTCGTCAAAGGACTCGTTCCCGTTCGCGCTGTGTAAGATCGCGCTCACGGTGCGACAGAACTCGTTCACGACTTCGCTCTCGTTCCCGTAACAATTAGCGTTTGATCGAAAGGTCAAGGTCCCGTTCAGTTAGTTTACGTCGTCATTTAAGTAAACCTCAGTCCTACCCGCAAGACAACTCGGTTAAGGACGCTTTAGGTTCGATCGTGTCTCGATTAATAGCTATTAAGCAAAGCACGGCTAGTGGTTCGCGAGTGCCGTCATCGTCCGTTCATTGTAGCACACCCCCGCTTTATAAAAATAGTGCTTCCACGACTCAAGCGCTAGTTGAAGCGTTAGGTACGGTAACAAAACCTAAAACCAGTAATTATTATGTGTCAAATTTTGATCCAGCTGTTAATAATTTTGAGGTGTGGTGCAATGAAGTGGGGAGAGCTATACGGGTTTTTCTCCTGTGGCTAATTGCCTTAGGGGTTAAAGTTAAAGTAGTTTGTTAAAATTTAAAGAGTGGATTACGCGCAGATTCTTCACGAGGTTATAAATTCAACGTCAGAAAAGTTTTCGTCCTACGCTGAATACGCGCGCCGTTCACTATTGCGTTTACGCATGATTAAAGGGCTAAGCGAAGAACTTATGGTCCAGATAGTAATATTTGGTATCAGCGACATCCAGGTGCGCGCCGCCGCTACCAACGCCGACTTACGGTGAAAAATCTCGTATCGTTTCTAGCTACATACATTAAACGTACCCGCAAATTTGATAATCGCAATTTCGTCAGATCTAAGCCATTCGATTTTACTGTAGCTAAGAAACGTAATCTCAATAGTTTCGGTAAACCTGAAATTAAGTGTTTCTCTTGCGGTGACGCTGGTCATTTACGAGATAAGTGTCCTGAGAAGACCAACAATAGTTTTAAACCGCTTCTTTGCTCTTTGACATAAGCACAGCCGTGATCCAGGGTATACCGGTTGACATTCTGATAGATAGTGGCGCACTTAATGTGTCTTTGATATCTTCCGCGGTAGTTAAATACTTTTCTAGTCCGCGTAGACCGATTAATAGTTTAAAATTCAGTGATATCGTTATTTAGTTTTTGTAATCATAAAACGTGTCTGCAATTAGTAATACTTGCGTTTAGTTGAACATTCAGAAGGATTGTTCATGTTATTGGTAAATGTCGTGTTAACGACACGTGCTATTTTGTTTATTTCGGTGTTCTATGTTACAGTAATATAGCGACTACCTCCTAGTTACATTTTGTTTCATGCCTTATTCAGTCCTTTTATTTTCGTGTTGAATTTAAGTTGTGTTAACAACACGTGTTCATTTAAAATGTTAGTGTTCTTGCAACGTTTCATTTTTTCAATGTTAGGGAAATAAAGCGGTTACCTACTTGTTCTATTTTTATTCGAACGTAATTCAGTCGTTTTAATTTTTTTGGTGAAATAGCATAAAAGTAAAAAAAAAAATGTTTGACGTAAAGCTAAATTGCGTTGTAAACGTACGTAAAAGTATCGTAGGACAAGTCGTAACCGCAATAATAAAATTATGAGCCGACGTCATTACTCTTACAGAACTGCAATGCATTTTAAACCATTTGAGCGTGATAGAAAGACAGGCGAGACCGACACCGTCGCTGTCGCAGCCAGCCCCTATAAGTTAGCTGCTATTGGAATCTGACTCTGTGGGCGCCACAACGCTGAGCACACCTCCGCCCCTGAGCCAGCGTGTTCGCTCCATGAAGTGCTGGCCGCCCGCCAGGTGTACATTGCCACAATTAACTTCGGCAGCCAGCACTGGTATTACGGAGGAGTTCCCTGCTGATGCGCCAGTGACCACTATATAGTCCATCAACAAATCGGTGAGATCTAACCAACCTTATTACATTTTGAACTTTGACCCCAATCTTCACGATATGTGGTTTGGTGTCGAGAAGTCTACCTGACCAGGGTTCTCAACCAATGAAACGTAAACAATTGTTTATCTCTAATCGGGAACTGCCTAAAGGTGGACGCTAGTATATGGCTTAGCGAGTGGGTCATGACATGACCGATCGCAGCTGAAGCTAATTTTTTACATAATTTACGCCGCTATGTTCTATGATAATTGACATTGCCAACATTTAATTTGAAGTGATGTAATTGTAATCGGAAGATTATTACGCGACATACGCTGCTTATATAAGACTATCGTTGCTTCACCTACGAACTGTGATGAATAAATTTTTGTAATTCACTAAAATCGAGTACTAAGGGCGAACAAATAGTAAATGTCAGGCAAGCCGAGCGTTGTGTGAAGACCGTTCTTAAAATTGCTCCGCATAGAGAGCACCAATTAAACTTCCACATGGTCTGACGATTTGGGTAAAATTCAGTTAGTTTTAAAAGTAACAAAACAAAAAACCACACGATATTCTGCGTTGTATTTATTAATTGGTACTACTCCTGTGATTCGTGCACTGATCCGCGATGTTGCCATCAAAAACTCAAGCCCTAATCGCGAAGCCTTGAGAGAACTCTGCAGAAACTTTGCTAAGGCGTCCCTCGATAAAAATCAAGACAGTCAAGATTCTCGGTTAAATCGTCAAAGACACCCGCCAAATAAATTTCAGGTTAAATGATCAAGTGTTTGTGATAAAGTACGCACAGTCCACTGGGAAACTTGATCCCGGTATGAGAGGACCATACCGCATTATTAAGGTGTTTCCTAGTAATCGTTACGAGCTAAGGTTACTAAGTGGTGCTAGAGGCAAAACAACTAAGGCCGCAGCTCAGTATATGATACCTTGGAAAGGCGAATGGTGTCCAGAGAGTTGTGCTGCATTCTTCGACAAAAAGTTTCAACCATATTTTTAATTTGTTGTTTTCTTATGTTAAAGTAGCGCGTGTGATATGTCAGCATACGTGCGAGTAAAAGGCGAGTGTTTGCCTTGCTGGTTGAAACTGGCTGCTGGTGTGGTGCAGTCATGGTGTGTTCCTGGGGCCAGTATCCTCGAGTATCGGGCCTCAGCAGACGTGCGTGCCGGACGAGCTTGCCGGACGAGCGAGAAGTCTTGTCTTCGGACAAGCGTGCCGGACGAGCGTGAAGTCTTGTCTTCGGACAAGCGTGCCGGACGAGCGTGAAGTCTTGTCTTCGGACAAGCGTGCCGGACGAGCGTGAAGTCTTGTCTTCGGACGAGCGTGAAGTCTTGTCCTCTGGATGAGCGTGAAGTCTTGTCCTCTGGATGAGCGTGAAGTCTTGTCCTCTGGATGAGCGTGAAGTCTTGTCTTCGGATGAGCGTGAAGTGGGGTAAACCATCGAGGTATGGAGCCCTACGGCACATTGCTAGTTACAGCGAAACATGAGTTCCTGTAATTAGTGAGGGTGCGCACATTACCGGACGCGGTAAGGGTGCTTGGCACATTACTAGACTTATAGTCTAGTAAGGGTGCGCTGGTCAAACAGCATTGCGGTTCTGAGTGAGTAGCTACTCACTTAGTAGTTACTCACTTAGTTCTCCAGTATGTTATGATGAACGAATGGAGATGTTAAACAAGATGTTTTGAGAGTTTGGTATAATTGAGAGATTGTGAGTGAGGGGCCCCTAGAAAGGAGAAGTATGAAGGAGATGGATACAAGTGCGTTAAATGGGACGTATGCACTTTTTTCCACAAAATTTCTGACAGATGACGATCCAGAATGCTTAGGAAAATCTTCAGCGCCTGGAACATCCTTAGAGCAACCTGGCCCCTCCGAAGTGCCGACGACTATTCTAAGAAGTTCTACGCCACAATTGCGTTCCATGGACAGCAGTGAAGAAAACACGCCTTAAACTTAGATGCAGTCGAGGACGATGCACAGTCAGGAGAGCCGTATAAGCATAAATCACTATGGGTGGAGTCGATCCCCACCACCTTTCTATAAAAGCCGGTGTCAGTGAGTATCGGGCGCATTCGTTGCTCAGACATCAACGGGAAAGGTGGTTGGTTTCGATGCCGCGTATTGTGAGTCCGTTCCATATTATTATTACTCTGTGGTTATTGTTTTAGAGTTGTTATTGAATTGTTTTCAACGATTGATTTGAAATATGTAAAAGACGTGTAATTTCGTCTGTAAATATTAATGTGAATTTAGTTTTAGATTGTTCTCTGAAGTACAGAACTTTGTAACTAAATAAAATCAATTTTAATTGGTCTTCACTTCTGATTGCCAAAAATA
>JACCPG010010675.1:0-13879 GCA_016069955.1 Drepana arcuata | reverse complement strand
AGCTATCCTATCTTTCAAGTTGGATGAAACTGCACACTTTGTGCAAATTTAATTAAAATCTCTTAAGTAGTTTTGGAGTCCATCGCGGGCAAACAACGTGATGCGTAAAAAAGTTAACACTTGAAATTAAGTTCGAATAAAATGCATTTATCATTACAAATAGACTGTATGTTACACGCGTTACAAACATATTTTTTTTGTTTGTACCTACTTTTACATTACAACTTTCTTTATCAGCAGGTGCGAGAAGTTAATAGGTTGTAAAAATTATTTATATCAAAATACAATCAGGTTATAAAAAAAATATGACCCACAAATCAAGTGGTGTTATTGAAAACAAATGGATTTGAAGAGAAAAAAAATTGAAAATGTTGTGGAATCATTATGTTTTACAAGTATTGGTATTGTTAGCGGTGGCTCCAGGAGTAATATCCACTGAAATGCTTTACGCAAGGTCAGTACACTTAATGGATGAGGATATATATATATATATATATATATATAAACTTCACTTTTCGTTTTTATGATTTTCAGACATGAGGCGGCCGTGACTATTGCATCACAAACGGCGACCGAAATTTTGAATATGTTTCTCGCATGCGCAAGTACATCCATGCCCACGCAGTAAGTTAAACAGCCCTATTCCAAGATATTATTTCAAATACATTAACAGGGCTACTGATATTGACGAGGACATAACTTCAATATACTTGAAACTCCAAACTTGAAAATAAAAAAGCCACATAGTTCCTTGGGCTTTTTTTATAACGGCAGTTGTATAGGGGACGGGAATAAGGGGTTATTTGCGAACACATTACACCCCATCATGTCTTCCACGTAGAGTCTACACCTAGAAATAATAGAACCACTGTTGGATCTACTATTTCTAGGTATTCATATCATATCTGCTACCAAGCCTTTCATCTTAGTTAGTAAGAACTTTACTAAGTACTAGCTGTGCCCGCGACTACATCCGCGTGGTTTTTAAAAAGAAAAAAAAACAATTTTTTAATTAAAAGTAGCATAAGTAACTTCTTTTTACATCAACTATCTGCTAGTGAAAGCTCCGTCAAAATCGGTCTCGCCGTTTCAGAGATTAGTCAGAACAAACAGACAGACAGACAAACAAATTTAAAAATGTGTAAATTATTAAATTTAGCTGTATTTACCGTGTATATTCATTTAGCAAAAAGCTGTTATTTTAATATTCAAATAGACACTCCAATTTTATTTATTTGTAAAGATGAGATATGTTTTGTAGATTCCTGGCGGACGATCTGAAGAGCTTCGTAAATTTCCCATCGAGGACTACGGTTGGATTCGCCCCAAAGTACACAAGCAATCGCAAGTTTTTCGCAAATATGATAGGCACTATACATTTCAGAGAAATGCTTGAAAAAGATGAAGATGAGATGAGAATTAATTTAATTAAAAAGTTAAAATACTGTGACGAATCTATTATGGACCAGAATATTCTAAAAGAATTTTATGATCGAGAAGTTGATCAGTCAAAGATCTAAAGATATAATAGAAATAATATATTAGCCTGTATAACACGGTCTGTCATTATAAGGAGGTGACAATTTTGGGCGCTATGTACTCTAGATGGAATACAATGAAATATAATGTTTTTAAATCGTTTAATCAATCCATAACGTTCTTGTAAAATTATTTGAACCTAACCATTTCCATGATCGCAAAATATTACTGTCACTAAACTCAAAATGTTAAATCTTTCCCCAGACATCCTGTGACATCAGAGAATGGATAAACTATCTTACGTCTATACAAAAACGATCTTCATAAAGAGGCCTTGACACTGAAAAAACCCCTGCCAACCCCTCGAACTGGGTCTCATACTGTTGTGATGAATTTTAGACATAGAATGGTACGTTTCCGGCGCAATTTGATGACGACTGAGGTAGCATGAACTCGCGCTCACTTCACATTTTTAACTAGTAATATTATTACTATATCTTTCGTGGCCGAAGGGTGCGAGTAATTGCCTGAGACACAAAGATCGCAAGTTCGAATCCCGTCTGTACCAATGAGTTTTTATGAACTTGAGAAGAAATTCAAAGCCGTATATAGGTATAGTCGTGCTTGAGTAACGGCGATGGACTCGCCGTCTATCACGTTGGCACCTAAAATATATCTCTGGCGGAAAGTGAGTGTGTGGGTACTACTAAATACACGTCTGACTGTCCGTTCGAGGACACTTGCGGGAGTGGTGAGGCGTGATGTTATATTATTATTACAATATCCCATGGTATAATATCTACGAATGTTTGATGTTTTGTGTGAATTTCAGGGCTAGAAATCTAGAAATCAAAATCCTTTTCTATTAGCGTTCTCGCTATCGTTTTAGCAGCAGGCTAGCAGCAGGCTGGCAGCAGGCTGGCAGCAGGCTGGCAGCAGGCATTATATAGGTATGCATTAGATATCGTAAGCAATAACAGAAAGAGATTTTATCTAGATCCTCGGCTCTTTTCAAATACTCACAAGTATCACAAATTGTAGGTAGGTTATACTTATTTATGATGGCGTACCTACCGTATGCCTGACTCGCAACATTTCCTATTATTTATTAATATACAATAATATTATGAGTCAGTAAGTTTAAACTTACTACGTAGAAGGTAATCTCTGAGACTATCATAACAAATATTTCACCTCGCCAAGAATGGCATAAATATTTTCTGTGGAGTACCTAGACTATATTATCTCGTTATTTTTAACTCAAGCAAGCGAAACATTGGGCACAGTTAGGATGCAATAAAATTAGCAAACTTAAGAGCCACAATTTAGTGTGGTTCGCTATATATATAGGTAGTAACATCAACCACGTCTTGAGCAAATAAATGAGGGGGAAACCGCAACCTCAACGCAGACCATCGCCACCCCTTACCTCCGCGTTCGTGCCTACAGCCTTCCTCACCCGTATGTACGTACATAATGCCTACATTAAATTAATGGGTAAGTGATCTTGGCTATCAATCTACTACCCTATTTGAATAAAGCACGCTGTTCAACGCAGGTACTTCGTAATGAACATAAATTGACGCCTAGTCTGAGAGGCTTACAATATCTATTAGCATGTCATGTTCAGTGTAGGTTTTCCGTCATGTAGCCTTCTTCAAGGCTACAGCCGAAATTAAAAATTAGAATTTCTTTGGACTATCTCAATTTCAGTATAATTTTAAGGAATTTATTGTGAATAAATAAAACACAAAGATCCTCCGTTGTAGCCGTTGCGATGATCGTTAGATCAGTATGATCTATCTATCATAGATCAATCATAGATATTTCATCTTCTATATATACAAAATGTATGTTTGTCTGTATGTGCTTTATAGAATCGTAGACGGCTGCACCGATTTCAATTAAAATTTTAGTCAAACAAGGAACGGAACGTTAGTTCCCCCTACCTATATACCTATATCATCTCAGACGTAGAGACCTAATTAGATCTGCTACCTTAAGTTTGTATCAATAAACTCTTAGAAAGCATAAATACGTGACATCAAATATTTAATTGCACTGTAAATCTAAAACGTTTAGTAAAAAAGATTTCTTTATTTACATTAACAACATTTACTTTTATAAAACTGACTATTTACTGATAAAATATGTGGGCTAATGGTAGCAGCATTGCCAGTTTCCCACGCTGAATAGTAATACAAATTCTCTGAGTGAGTTATTTTCCAGCCCGCTCGACACGAGAGGCGTAAACATAAGTTTATAACAAATATGTATGCAGCCGAAATACTCGTATCTACCTATGATATGACATGCATATCATAGGTAGTTAGTTAGATAGATAGGTACCTACCTAACCAATATTTTATTGTAGTCTTTGAGGAAACCAAAGACTACAATAGTATTCTAAGCAAACTTTGTCAGTTGATTGTAGCACAAATGTAACTTCTAATATTGGCTGTTGCTTACTGACTGACATCAACTAGTAAAACTATAGAGGACACCAAAGATTACAATGTATATTGGAGGACACTGCTGTATGTAAGAAGGTATGGCGTATGCCCATGCCCAATAAGGGACAGCCTTCAGACACTTGCTAATTTGACGCTCCACAGACTGCAATCTAACCGTTTAATTTCCATAGATTATAATCTAACGAAAATAATGAGTTCCACTCAGACCAAAAAAAAAAGATAGACAGAGTATTGACTGTTAATTAGGTGAAGCCGCTGTCAAATTCATGTGTGCGTGAACTGTGTAAGGCGTGCGCTTGTGTGCTAAAAAATAATGTTGCCAACTCTGTATCTCAGGTTGCCAATCTCCCAACCCATTGCAGTCTGCTTGTACTACAAAGTTATTACTACATAAAGTACATAATGTAATTGATTTCCTATTGTGGTATTGTAGTGGGGAGGAGTGGGGGTTGGGGGGGTTAGAGTCATTAGTGGTGTATTTTTTAATCAAAAAATTAAATAATTCAATATTTTTATTACGTCGAAAATGAAACGTACATGCTGAACTTAGAATTAATGTCCCTTATGTTGTGTAATTTTTTTGTAGTATTGCCGCTTAGTGTCACAACTGTTAAATACAGATTCTTGTTTGGCAATGTGGTGGAATCTTATATTTATAAATTTTTCAATAATAGATAATAGATCCCACATTTTGTGTAGTATATATCGCACTCTTCAAAGTGTATTGAGCAAACAACACTATATTTTGAGGGTAACCAATCTTCTTCATTTCTACTATCCCTTATAGCCCTAATCCATCTTTCTTTCCATACTGTTTCACTCGGGAACCTAAAATAAAACAAATTATAAAACGTATTTATAATAATGCCTACCCCTTCGGGGACCCTTGTGGGAAGGCGTGATGATATATATTTATTTATAATAATATGACAAGGGGTCGTGCTGCGTGATATAATTTTAAATAAAATCGTTTGATATTTTGATGAAGAATGACAGACTAACGAAATAATTTAATAATTGAAAATACTATAATCTTAAAGATTAATTATATAAATAACCAATCCAAGGTAAATAATCAATTTGATAAGATACTACAGTAAGTTACCCTATTATTGGGAAAAAAAAAACATGTGACCTGCTGCAACACTGGTCGAGGTTTTGTGTTCCGAGACAATTTGCAATAAATAATAGGTTAAATTCATAATTTTACTGGTAATACATGAATATTCAATTACTTACTTGTGAAAAGTAATCCCACATGGTTTCTTTTGTGCACATGAATTATTTTTACACCATTTGACTACACAGGACGGCATATTTTTACTTTTTTCTTAACACCAAATTAACGACGTGCGCTGTCTCTTACTAAAGGCAGAATGGCGGGCGGTCGGCTTCCTATGGCCCTATCGGCTTCCTTTTGGTTGCCTCACCCCGTAGTATTGGATGGTTCTGTCTTTCTTTTTTTTTTGGTCTGAGGAGTTCCATTGTAAGCAGTGTCTTACGGTTCACAATACAATCTATCGATAGCTTACAATCTCGCGAGACAGATTATAATCTAACTGTGTTTGCAATTTTACGGTGACATATACATACCTACATACTTGAAAGAATAAAATAAAATCTACTGAATAACATATATAGTTTTGGTAATGTTTTACCATCTTATGAATAATGCAGGAAAATATTCCAATTTATTAATTTAATTAATATAAGTCAATCAATATTCTAAATTCTCAATTATATTGGCATCATATGTTGGTAAGTATAAGTAAATATAGGTTAATAAATATAAGACTGATTGTTATTTGCTACTAAAAAAATACAAACACTAATCGGAATTTTATTTATGAGAACTTTAATGCCTTTAGGTATGAAAAAAGTACCTGAAATACTGAAACAGTCATTTGAAGTGACTTGCTTGCTCTTGATAATAACCTCTTCGTTATCACTATTACTATTATCACTCGCTCTATAATGACACGAGCAAGAGTGCGATGTTCTAACAAATCAGTAAACAATTACGTGTTATTGAGAAACGGTCGTTCTTAGGTTAAATGCAATGGAGAACATCCCTGAGGAATCCAAATGTATCATAGAAACTAAAGATGGACCAATATGTGGATACATAGATACAAGGGATGAAGGGACATACTATATATTCAAAGGAATCCCTTACGCCAAGTCACCCATTGGTAACTTAAGATTTTTGGTAAGTAGCTTCTTGTAAATATGTAATTGTTTGTATAGCATACAATAAAGTTTTCTCTTTCTTACATTTCTCCTTTTTCCAATTCCGCTTTTGTGTATAAGTTATTATATGCTAAATAGTGATTATATCTCTGTGGATTGTCTAATCTTATTTAATACCAACTCTTGTTTTTATAGCCACCATCTCCAATACCACCCTGGACACATGAAATTGATTGTACAAAAGATTCACCGTTACCTGTATCCTATTGTCTAAAAAATTCTGAAATTATTGGATCTGAAGACTGTTTATATATTGAAGTGAACACACCAAATGTACATCCGCATGAGCCTATGCCTGTAATGTTTTGGATGGGATGTTATAGATTCTCACTTGTTGTGGAACATATAAATGATCCAACATTTATTAATAATCAGAATGTTGTGTTTGTGAAATGTGGCTTTAGATTGGGACCTTTTGGTTTTTTATCCACCAATGACTTTAATGCTCCAGGTAACTGTGGTTTGAAAGATATAGTAATGGCACTGAAATGGGTCCAAAGAAACATTCATGTGTTTGGAGGGGACCCAAATAATGTGACTATATTTGGTAATGGGTCTGGAGCAGCCCTTGTGCATTTTATGATACTATCACCTATGGCTACAGGATTATTTCACAAGGCTATTATGCAAAGTGTGAGTGCTCTAAACAACTGGTGTTTAGCAAAAAACCCATCTCAGTCAGTTATGGATCTGGCTAAAGAATTGGGCATCAAAAAGACATATAAAGTGGAAATTGTGGAGGAACTGAGAACAATTCCTGCTATGGATATTATGAATGCTTTTACTAAACTATTGAATAGAACTTGTGGTGGAGGAGATCAGAATGCTTTTGAAGATATTTTTAAACCCTGCATTGAAGTTGAATTTGAAGGACAACCTGCCTTTCTGACAAAGAGTCCTTATTTGCTTATCAAATCGGCAAATTTCAACAGAGTACCATTAATAATTGGCAGCAATAATGTGGAAGCCTCAGTGTTACAGTTTTTAAATCAAGATTTTTATGATTTTAAAAAATATAATGAAAATGTAAGTCTTTTGGTACCAAAATCACTAGCAGGCGAAACTAAAATATCAAAGAGTATTGGTCACCAGCTCTTAAAGTTTTATTTAGATGGAGAGGACTATCTGACAAAGGACAACAGAGCTCAATACTTGCAACTGCTTAGTGACTATTACTTTCTATATTATCTGAATAAGACTGTTAGGCTGCACAGCCAGTTTGCACCAGACTGCCCTATTTATTACTATATCATCAATTATGCAGGGGAATGGTCAGTGCCTGAAAACCTAGAGTTCTTCAACTCTCTTGGCAATGGTACAGAAATTCCATTCATATTTCGGATAAAATTACCAAATTCACCAGTTTGCAAAGGCAGTAGAGATTCAATTAATACACGAAAAAGGGTGGTTAAAATGTGGACAAATTTTGCAAAATATGGGTATGTATTTTTTCTTTATGGAAAGAAGCATTCAATCTTACTACAATTTTAATAAAAGCTTTTGGTTTTTAACATCTAATACTCGCTACTACTCATTTAGCACCACCTGGGGGATCAGATTTAACCCTAGACTTTAATCCTTAAGTAATTTATTACATCCCATAAAATTGTTTGAAGCTAACACCATTTTAGCTAAAAACAATTTTATTGGATTTCAGTACAGCAATCCCCACTCTCTTAGCTATTTAAAGGATGGAAGGACATGTCAACATGTTAAAGTATGTATAACATTGTATGTTTCAGAAATCCTACACCTGTCGACAATGACCCATTATTGCAAATCACTTGGGATCCAGTTGAAAGCAAAGACCGACTGAATTACCTCAGCATAGGTTCAGAGCTAACCAAAGGAAGAAACCCTTTTCATGACAGAATGGCATTTTGGGACGGGTTACACCAAGAACATATATTCCTGAGAGCACTGGTGTATTTCAATGATTTAGGAGTAACATGGTAAAAAAATGTACACATGTCAAAACTAAAAACCGTTGTATGCATGGGAATATAGTTTTGATACATGTTTTGTATACTGTTGAGTAAAATTTCATGTACATCAGAATTTTAAGGCCAGTTTTGTTGATTTTATTAAGTTTTAATTGATGGTTGACTATTTTTAGTTTTCAATTTAAGAGAATCTGCTCAATGCCCAATAATTTTCTTACGTAATTCTAAAATTATTTGTAGGATGCAAGGTAAATATGATTTTTTATTATTATTAGTTTTTGTTCCCAATATGTTTAGGAACATATTGGGAACAAAAAAAAGGGATGTAGTTTAATAGTACTTGGACTCCTCCTAAACTATTTCTTTATTTTTAGCCTTCACCTGAAAGTTATGTTTATGTTTTTATTTATAACTGAAGCTATCTAAGTATAGTATTCTTATTAAACAACGAGCAATACACTGTATAAACTTAATACTTGCAGTTATTTAAAAGAAAATAAATAAACCTAAAGCCGTGGTGGCCGAGTGATTCGAGCCTGCGACACAAAGATCGCAAGTTCGAATCCCAACTGTACCAATGAGTTTTTCTGAACTTAAGTACAGTGATTAGTCACACCACGTGCTTTTCGGTGAAGGAAAACATCTAGAGGAAACCTGCATACGTCTGAGAAGCAATTTAAAGGCGTATGTATATTCGTGCTTTAGTAACGGCGATGGACAAGCCACCTGTCACTGGCACCTAAAATATATCTTTGGCGGAAGCTGGGTGTGTGGGTACTACCTATACACCTCTGCCTACCCCTTCGGGGACCCTTCTGGTAAGGCGTGAGGATATATTATTAATAAACCTATGAGAAAATGTAGTAAGACTGTGCTTCTACATTCCAGCTTGATCTGGTCTGGGGATAGTCGCATTAACATTCCTGGTAATATACATTGATTTTAATACATATTGTATGACAGTGTAGGATTTATGAATAAATTAAGTATATACAAGGTTAATAAGGAATCAGTAGAATTCTCAAAGT
Source organism: Drepana arcuata (assembly GCA_016069955.1). Lineage (NCBI taxonomy): Eukaryota > Metazoa > Arthropoda > Insecta > Lepidoptera > Drepanidae > Drepana > Drepana arcuata. Next base: position 4,705 of record JACCPG010010675.1, on the reverse strand, counting down.
TTCTGACCCACAGAAACAGTCTTAACCGAAATAAATGTTTTTGTTTCGGTATGTAAAGGCTGAGTAATGAAATTATAAACATTAAATAAAAAGTACATATGAATATGTTTTGTTGAAATAATAAAATATTTTGTTTTAAGTTTGTATTTTTTAATTAATACCTATGTTTGGTGACGTGTACAATACGAACCAACGATATAGTACATCAGTGGTTGAAGGTAAGTAAATAAAACACTGTTCTGGTACCAATCTGTAATATATTATGAAACGATACTCTCACATAACGATATACATACATATATGGTTCATTACCATAACAGAGTGGCATGAAAGCCAAAAAAAAAAATATAAACTACTATGAAATAAGTGAACTAGATAAGCTGATATCTACAATATTCAAATAACGTGATGTTATTACAACCTTACTGAACATATTGTAGTATACATGTTAAGTTTCATTAGGTGCAAACTATAATGTACACATTTGCATTGACAAATATATGTGATTAAATAGTTATTACTATAGTTTTCTAATTTATTCAAATGTTAAAACATCTGACAGATTCCTAATGTATTCACAGCACAGCTTCGCAATAGCTGAAGGTCATTCCACGCTACATACAATTCGTCCCGCTAACGTTAATTATTGCAGACCAACAAGTTCATCCTTAAATTATTTTAAAGTTACTTCCTATATAAACCTTTTTACATGATCCTCGCTTGAATAATACGCAAAACCATCTGTCACTAAGTACAAGATACGAGATAGTAGTGAAAAAATATAATTTAGTACACAATTAAACATCACTAAATGTTACAAAGCGTAAAACGTTTTTCAATTCATATTATATATACATAAGCAATTATTTTTCAATACAAGCAATGCTAGTACATTTATTTATATATATTTATTGCACATACACCTGCAATTCCCATGTCCTTTCACGTGCACCTAATGTTCTAGACAAGCATTAAATAAAAATGGATGTGTCTGTATAAAAAATAAAAATATTGCGGCGCAGGTGCTAATACAACAGCACTCCACATAATAAAAAAAGTAACTGATCTGAAAATATTGTTTTTCAGTATATAAGATTATTACTCATTAACTAAAAGGACCTCTTGTATCTGAATTATACTTGGAAAAATCGATCAAGAACAAATAATACATTAGCAATAGACTATTAATTCTAGGAATAATTTCCTTTTAATGTACACATAAATGATAGTCTTAAAATAACGTAATATAACATTTTATTAATACAAGTTTTTATTATTTACATATGTGCGCCGTCACACAGTAGAAATCTAAGTGATTCAATATTTCCGCGAGAAAGAGTCACAATATTATTTTGTACGTGGAGTGCTGAATGTAGTAAAGTGGCATTATACAATTACAAGTATATAGTATAGTAGAGACAGTAGAGTAGTTTTTGTAAAGCAAAAAATTGGTTAGAAGTTGAAGCCCCCCATGGGCACGGCGTGGTCACCGCCGAACTGGTACTGGTCCGTGGTGGACGACACTGCGGGCGCTAGTCGCCCGTCCTCCTCCTCTGACCCGAAGTAGTTCTCGATTATCTCGAACGATTTTTGATATATGTCCAGATTCTCATGAGACTGCAGAAATTCTATTTTATCTAGACCTGGAACAGACAAAATACATTATAGATGTATATCATTTATATATATCATCACGCCGTGCCCCTTACGAGGTATGCGGAGAGTACTAGTTCTCTCTGAGCTTACAAACCTCTTTCACTTCATTCACATTTATCAGTCTCTTCGCTCACCAAAATGCGGATTGGTAGTGTAAAAACATCATAAAGGTATTCCAGTTATGTGGAACAATACCATACACTTTAACATACCTATTAATACAATTCGTTGTATACCTACTTTTGTAATTAACTAAGCTAATACTAAGGTAATTAGCTTCTGATAGTGAGGGAGGCATGTGTATGTTCACATAAACAGCAAGCCATGATGTGTATATAATAGGGATTCACACCTCTGACTGGTTTTAAATAAAATTGATTTTATCATTTACATCGGCGATAAGAAAGTAGACCCTTTGAATAGAGGCTACGCAAGAACGAATTCTATCCAATCGAAGAATACTATAGTGTGATATTAACCGAAACACTCCTCGATGAGCACAGCATAAGGGTTGTCACGCTGGTCAGCTTGCTGGCCCGACTTGAGGATGTTGTCCAGACCGTTGAGCGCCACTTGGACGGTCTTCGCGTCGGTGAGCGTCAACAGCTCGCACAGTGGCGGTATGCAACCTTGGTCTGCTAGGTACCTGTGGTGAGCACATAAAGAGTGTCCTAATTATTGCGTCTAACTTCACGTCCCTAAGTATCACTCTTTGTATCAATTTCAAATTTTAATTAGGAAGACTAGAGATTGGATATGGCTTCATCCTCTATGATACACATAACCTTACATGTGATCTTAGGTGGTGCTAAACAAGCAGAAAAAGAAAAGAAGGGAGCAATTAACCTCTCATTCATAATTGGAATTGTCCATCTGATTGTGCCACTTTGTCCACCCTACAGAATACATACTGGTATAGGTTATAGATACTGGCTAAGGGCAGTGTGCTATTTCTGGTAAAGTATGCAGAACTTTGCAAATAAAGCTTGCTGTCAGTTCGACATCATTTTTATTCCATATACTCTTAAACTCCTTACACAGCTATTCTCTTGGTGTTGAGATTCATTTAGTCATAATAATATTGCATAATAATCTATATATATAGGAGATCCCATTTGAGAACTCACTCATCACGAAATGTCAGGAACTATAAGGCCGATTGACTCGAAATTTGGTAGCAGTATTCTTTACGCGGTGAAGAGGTCAGCTAAGAACGGATTTTATGAAACTATTTTTTTTTTAAAACACCAATTAACTATTGTCTCCATAGGGTAAGCAATAGTTGAAAAACGTGTTTTTATTTACTTTTTCACCCGTGCGAAGCTGGGCGGGACACCTAGTAAACTATTTTAAGACAGTAACTTCCTGCTGATATCAATTATTTTATGATCACCCCTACATCTGTTTCAATCATAAATGAGCAAGCAATGAAGAATTTCCTGTTTCCTTAGAGTATTATTATAATGTTATCCTCATACCTTATTTGTGCGTGTGTGCCGCCACTCGTAGCGTTTGTAATCGCCCAAGCGGCCTCTTTTCTAGTTTTAAATTCAGCTTGCCTTAATATCTCTATCAGCGTCGGGAAAATATTTGCATCAATAACAGCCTGCAAATAAATATGCCACGTAAAAAAAACATGTACCATATGCCATAACAAAACAGCAGTGAAGATGGACTGTCAAGTCACATAGCTTATGTGCAAAACTTCATCAAGTGTCCCTCAGAAGCCCAAAATATACTTCTCATCAGAAAACCAAAACACCTTGCAAGTTTATGTTTTATAATACAGGCATTATTCACTATTAAACAACATTTGACATATATTCGATTAGATTATCAGAATAATGTGTATAGTTAAAATTTTCTGATAATCCTTACAAAACATACACTTGCAAGGTGTTTCGATTTTTCTGATGATTGATGTAGTATGCAGAGTGCTAAAATCTAGATCACTCAAGTTCATACATATTTTTTAACGTGTTTTGTAGTTGTACGCGTTAATCTTAGAAATACTAATTACGATATATTTACTACAGATACGAAAATATATATTTGTTTCAAATAGCCCATTTATTAAGGTTAGGCTTATTGGGCCATATATTATCATGGTTCTGCCCGAGAGTGGAATTTCGAAGATTGAAATTGAACGCGACTGAAACCGCGGGGCATAATTTAAAGATAACCATGCACAGCTTTAATTACTCTTTACACTTTCAAACATTTTCAAACCTGACGGTACGATAACGGAAACAGTAGAGAGCCACGTGAAATCTGGTATCAAAGTAGTACCTGTATCTGGGCGGCATTACCCGCGGTGATATTAGATAGGGTCCAGCAAGCCTCCTTTCGCAGAGCCTCAGTACTGGAGCGCAGCAACGCCAGGAGGCTGGGCAACGGCGTGCAGTTGAGCACGGCCTGGGTCTGCGCGTCATTACCAGTAACGATGTTGCCGACCGCGCGCAACGCCGCCGACACCACCGTAGACTTGTTGTGCCTGGAATTACACATTCCAATTCCATATTCAAAACAGAAATATAATTTATCTAGTCATTCCAATTCCCTATTGAAAACTAAAATCTATATGTTCAAAATAGAAAGCTTTATGAGACATTCCAATTCTATATTCAAAAGGTAAAGCTATGTGAGAAATTTCAACTCTATATGTAACACAGAAAGAATCAACCCGTCACCGAAAAATCGAAACACCTTGCAAGCTTATTTTTTGTAAGGATTATCAGAAAAAATTGAAAATTCTGATCAGAAGTATATTATTATTCTTATAAGAAGGACATGTATGACTCCTTAGAATGTAGCCCTGAAAATTTATGATTTTCTCGAAAAGCCAGCTGTAGGATTAGGTTAATTTGATAAAATAGGGTAAACTACTTTAGAGCCGTGGTGGCCGAGTGGTTCGAGCAGTTGCCTGCGACGCAAAGGTCGCAAGTTCGAATCCCGACTGTACCAATAAGTTTTTCTGAACTTAAGTACAGTGATTAGTCACACCACGAGCTTTACGGTGAAGGAAAACATGGAGAGGAAACCTCCATAC
>JACCPG010010674.1:0-18198 GCA_016069955.1 Drepana arcuata | reverse complement strand
CTCTCACCATATCTTGGGGTTAACTCTGGGGGCTTTCGACCCTGTGTCTATGTGATTTTATTTATCAGCTGTCCGTCCCGGCTTCGCACGGGTGGACATTATTGATTTTTTATAAAAGAAAATATAGCCTATGTCACTCAGGGTGAATGTAGCTTTCCAATGGTGAAAGAATTTTTCAAATCGGTCCAGTACCCTAAATTAATATATATATCCTATTTATATATTTATTAATATATCCTAACGTTTAATTAGTTATAAACGTACACACTTTTTTATTATACTCATAAAGATGACAAACACGCAGCCCGCCTGATGGTAAGCGGTTACCTCCGCTTTTAGACGCTTGCAACACCAGGGATATCGCTCGCGCATTGCCGACATTATATATGGGCATATTCATACTTCAAGCGCTTTCAACGGCTTCAAACGCCATTTTGGTCACAGATCCCATATTCACAGACACAAAAATGTTTTTTGTTTTCAGAATAAAACTCAAGGATGACGCTGACCGAAAGTCCAAAAAGAAAGTCGAAATTAAGAAGGAAGAATCAGAGTTTGTTGAAGAAATGGATTCGGACGAAGATGATAAAACTAGAGTTGGGACAGATGATACTAGGAAAGTAACAGTTGAAGAAATAAGAGAAGCGGATAGTGCGAAAGTAGAAGGAATGAAAGAGACGGAAGAAGGAAAAATTATAAGTGCGAACGAGACGGAAGATGGAATCACAAGTGCTATAGAGCCAGAAATACCAGTAAGAAAGAGTGGTAAAGACGCAGGGAAAATGTACGGCCCCATGCGACCCCCTGAAGACTATGTGATACCTGAAAACTACTTTGATCAGGAAACAGAACGAGATCTGCCTGAAATACTGGAGAAGGACGATTCATTTAATAATTAAATAGATGAAATCTGATTTATATTCTTTTATTTATTTAACAATAGTATCTTCACGCCCTCCCTCAAGGGTCCCCGAAGGCAGAGGTTTTTAGGCAACAACAGTGGCAAGTGGTGGTAAGCGGTTACCGCCGCCTATGGACGCTTGCAACACCAGGGGTTTCACTCGCGCGTTGCCGACCCTGTAGGAATCTCTTCACACCCTTCTTAAAGAACTCCTTGCTGTACTCTCTAGGGAAAACATTTTAGAATGTACCAGGAGAGCATGAACTTAATTTTATATTTTCAGTCTTATAGTCTTCTTGGCACGTTGCCTCGGGATACCGATTTGGGACAAATATTTTATCTGTAAGTAGTTAGTTTCAACTGTTCTTTGTAAATATTGTTAATTGTAATTAAATTATATTTTTTAATATTTTTCACACTTCTTGAAGAACTCCATGCTGTACTCTTCAGGTAAAACCTTTTAGAATGTACCAGGAGAGCATGAACTAAAGGCAATCATTTCACACCCTTCTTGAAGAACTCCAAGCTGTACTCTCGAGGGAAAACCTTTTAGAATGTACCAGGAGAGCATGAACTAAAGGCAATCATTTCACACCCTTCTCGAAGAAATCCATACTGCACCTCTAGGGAAAACCTTTGAGAATGTACCAGGAGAGCATGAACTAAATTTAATATTTTCACACTTCTTGAAGAACTCCATGCTGTACTCTCCAGGAAAAACCTTTTAGAATGTACCAGGAGAGCATGAACTAAAGGCAATCATTTCACACCCTTCTCGAAGAAATCCATACTGCACCTCTAGGGAAAACCTTTGAGAATGTACCAGGAGAGCATGAACTAAATTTAATATTTTCACACTTCTTGAAGAACTCCATGCTGTACTCTCCAGGAAAAACCTTTTAGAATGTACCAGGAGAGCATGAACTAAAGGCAATCATTTCACACCCTTCTCGAAGAAATCCATACTGCACCTCTAGGGAAAACCTTTGAGAATGTACCAGGAGAGCATGAACTAAATTTAATATTTTCACACTTCTTGAAGAACTCCAAGCTGTACTCTCCAGGAAAAACCTTTTAGAATGTACCAGGAGAGCATGAACTAAAGGCAATCATTTCACACCCTTCTCGAAGAAATCCATACTGCACCTCTAGGGAAAACCTTTGAGAATGTACATGTACAGAGCATGAACTAAATTTAATATTTTCACACTTCTTGAAGAACTCCATGCTGTACTCTCCAGGAAAAACCTTTTAGAATGTACCAGGAGAGCATGAACTAAAGGCAATCATTTCACACCCTTCTTGAAGAAATCCATACTGCACCTCTAGGGAAAACCTTTGAGAATGTACCAGGAGAGCATGAACTAAATTTAATATTTTCACACTTCTTGAAGAACTCTATGCTGCACTCTCTAGGGAAAACCTTTTAGAATGTACCAGGAGAGCATGAACTAAAGGCAATCATTTCACACCCTTCTCGAAGAAATCCATACTGCACCTCTAGGGAAAACCTTTGAGAATGTACCAGGAGAGCATGAACTAAATTTAATATTTTCACACTTCTTGAAGAACTCCATGCTGTACTCTCCAGGAAAAACCTTTTAGAATGTACCAGGAGAGCATGAACTAAAGGCAATCATTTCACACCCTTCTCGAAGAAATCCATACTGCACCTCTAGGGAAAACCTTTGAGAATGTACCAGGAGAGCATGAACTAAATTTAATATTTTCACACTTCTTGAAGAACTCCATGCTGCACTCTCTAGGGAAAACCTTTTAGAATGTACCAGGAGAGCATGAACTAAAGGTAATGTTAACCATTAGCATGGTCTGCACACCATTTGTAATTATTGTGTACGTGCCGGTCTTTGAGGACTTGAAAAATTTGCAATGTCTTTTCTAAAAAAACTAGTTTAGGGAATTGAAAAGTAGACCAAAAGTCATAAATAAAAGCCGAAAATTCAATCATAATTTATTGCTTAAAAATAAAAATGTACACGATACTCTACAGAGACGATTCACTATTGAATATTGCTCTTAGACTAAAGACCGGTGAAAATCGATAAACCGTAACTTATCGGAAATCGGTGAAAACAGCAACCGGTAACAACCGACTTAGAATTTGAAACCGGTGTTGGTCGCCGAGCCGGTTTAACTGGTAACAACTGACGGTTAGGGTAGATATTGAAGAGTTGTGATAACCGGTGTTTATCGACGAGCTGGTATGAAAGAACCGTTGTTTTATCGGTCGATCTCTCCGAACACGACGTCTAGCGTCCCTATGATGGCTACGATGTCCGCTAGCATGGAGTTCTTGCCTATTTTCTCCAGCGCTGCTAAGTGGGCGAACCCGGGAGCTTTAATCTTGCACCTGTATAATAAAATAAATAATGCAATTGACGATTGGACTAGGGAGAACTGGCGCTATACACTCTCTGCCTACCCCGTTAAGGACTCGGCGTGATGATATGTATGTAATATTAGCATGCGAATTTTTCCGTAAGTAGGTATTTACATAGTATATACCTCGTCACTAGCTCCAACAACAATGCAATATCTTTAGTAGAATATACAAGTAAAAATCCAACTTTCTTTCATCTCATTAAAATTGTTCTTTATAGAATAGTAGCTTTTTTCGCTGAGCCATGAAGTCCTTTTTAAAATAAATTCAGCTTTCCGATTTTATAGGCAATTTTAATTAAATAAAAAAAAGTTGTAAAAACCCTTGAACAAAACATGTATGAAGAGACTGATGAATGTGGACGAAGCGGAAGAGGTATTTAAGTCTAGAGAGAACTGGCGCTCTACACTCTCTGCCTTTCCTTTAGATGATGATGTGAACATCATTTCCATAATTATTTTCATATATAGTAGATGGACTCGCCATCTATCACGTTGGCACCTAAAATATATCTCTTGCGTAAAGTGGGTGTGTGGGTACTACTTATACACCTCTGCCTACGCCTTCGGGGACACTTGTGGGAAGGCGATATGTATGTATAATTAGTAGGATATAGAAAAAAATCCTTTCTTGATACCTGTAAGGTTTGGAGCTGCCGTCAGAGACCAGGTAGACGCCGAACTCCCCCTTGGGGGCCTCCACGGCCGTGTAGGTGGCCCCGGGAGGCACCTGGTAGCCTTGCGTGAACAGCTTGAAGTGGTGGATCAGCGCTTCCATTGAGGTCTGACACAAAAAAGGGGGCGGTTATGCAGCTAGCTGTCCACCTGACGGTAAGCCGGTATCGCTGCCAATAGCCGCTGTCGACCCTGCAGGAATCTGACACCCTTCTTGAAGAACTCCATGCTGTACTCTCCAGGGAAAACCTCAACGGGGAGCTCATTCCACAGCCTGAGCGTTCGTGGAAGGTAACTCCTTTGGAAGCGCACAGTGCGAGACCTTTGTGGGTCCAAGGTATGGACCTTGGACCCACAAAAAACCCGTCGATGGCGAGAGGTGCGGTAGTAGAAGGTGGAAGAGTTTTTTTTGAAAGTGGGAGAGTGGTTCAAACATGTGATAGGACACAATGAAAGGAGGCAAATCAAAAAATATATTTTGAGTACCGAGTGTGTTATATCGGTAAATGGGCAAATTCTAGAGCAAGTGAATGAATTTGTATATCTAGGAAGCATGTTTACACGAGATGGAAAGTATGAAAAAATATTGAAAGAAGGTTAACTGCCGGAAATAAGGTGAATGGGGCCATGCCAGCGTATGAATGTGGACGAAGCGAAAGAGGTATGCAAGTCTAGTGAGTACGAGCGCTGTACTCTCTCTGCCTACCCCGTTAGGGAAGTGTATCAGGCCACCATAGCTTACCTTCATCTCCTCCCTGGACGGCGGGGTGAGCTTGGAGTCGTCTGTCTTAATCTCTCCAGGCGGCATCTGGTTCAAGCACTGGTCTATGATGCGGAGGGACTGTCGCATCTCTTCCACGCGACACAGATACCTGGGCACGAGGCAATGGTATAACAGTTCCCGCAATTATTAAAACGATGACAAATGGATAGATGGCGAGGTTTATGGATACATGGTTTTAGAGGATGGAAATTATCGTTCAGTTGCTAAAATAACATTTACTCCTTAGTACATCAGCTATCGTTAGTGTAAGTCGCGCCAAAATCGGCCCAGCCGTTTCAGAGAGTAGTCCGATCGAACAGACGGACAGACAAAAGAATATTTGGATATACATATGTGCCGTGTATACATCAATATGCATTTTGTAAAAGCGGATACTTTAATATTACAAACAGACACTCCAATTTTATTTAGATGAGAAGCCATGTGCAATGATAGATGTGGGTGGTGGTCACCTGTCGTAGCAGTCCCCGTTGGTGCCGATGGGCACGTCGAAGTCCACCAGGTGGTAGGCGTCGTAGGGCTGCGCCTTGCGGAGGTCCCACTTAATGCCGGAGCCCCGGAGCATCACGCCACTGCACGATACGCATTCAATCAATCAAAATATATTTATTTATTTATTTATTTATTTATTTACACACACACTTTAACATCCTTACAGTAGGTATACCAATATGATGTTAAAAGAAAATAATAATAAAAATAATAATAACATTAATAAACTAATTTATAATATAACAAAATACACTTTAGAAACTTATGTTTATCAAATAGTTTTTTTTTAATAGTTTCTAAGATATAAATTTATAATTTAGATATATATTTCTAAAATATATTTATTTCACACAGGCCTAGGTGGGCACTTAAAAAACGTCGAAAAAGGTGCACGGTTCGGGTTGGTCGTGTCCATGGAGAAGGACCAGCAAGAAACTCCATGGTTACTCTTTTCAAATTAATTCACAATAACCTCATTTCGTATATATATATATATATATATAAACAGGTTGTCTTCGAAAATAGAACAGTTCTCTTCTACAAGTTATAGTTTGTTGTGAATGACGATGCAATAAAAAATATAGCTCTAAAGGCACTAAAAATTACAACATTATTAAAGGGATTAATACGAGTGCGCATAACCTCCTTTCTTATACATACATACATACATATCATCACACCGAGTTCCGGTAGGCAGAGAATATGCAGCGCCAGTTCTCTCCAGCCTTGTGTATATACACATATATATATATATATATATATATATATATATGAGCCGTGGTGGCCGAGTGGTTCGAGCAGTTGCCTGCGACGCAAAGGTCGCAAGTTCGAATCCCGACTGTACCAATGAGTTTCTGAACTTAAGTACAGTGATTAGTCACACCACGAGCTTTACGGTGAAGGAAAACATCGAGAGGAAACCTGCATACGTCTGAGAAGAAATTCAAGGCGTATGTATAGTCGTGCTTGAGTAACGGCGATGGACTCGCCATCTGTCACGTTGGCACCTAATATACCTCTGGCGGAAAGTGGGTGTGTGGGTACTACCTATACACGTCCGCCTACCCATTCGGGGACCCTTGTGGGGGTGAGGATAGTTGGCATACCTGAAGCCATAGTTGAGCGCGTCCTGCGCGGTGACCAGGCCAATGTCCTTGGTGCGCTGCACCCACAGCCGGTTGGTGGTCAGCACGTCCTCGACCTCGTCCAGCCTCTCGGCGAACTTGCTGGAGAACTCGTAAATGTCGTCCATCAGGCCGATGGGCATGTCCTGGGAACATCATCACCATCAAAATTAAAAACAGGAGGTTCCTAAAAGGAAGTAGAAATTCAGCCATTGTTATATTGTGTTGGCAGCAGAGGGATTAGTCCCATTATGCTGCTAATCATGATCACAGTGGGGATCCCAGTGGAAGCGTGCACGTCGCGATTCCTGCCAGCCCAGAGGGCTGCAATTCCACTCGATGCGCATTGGCCGGACGGCTGTTAGGGCGTGCCCCCGAGGCGACGCGCACCAGTCCGTCCCCGCTGGTTCAAATTCAGCACAGTGCGGCGATGGGGACCGCCACCCATCACGCGGAGTGCCTCACGGCGGGAAGTGGAGTGTGGAGTGTAGGATGGGTGTATGGAATGTAAGAGGAGGTATGGCTGATAAGATGAACGAATTGATCGATGTTATGACAGAGAGCGAGGTAGATGTTGTGTGCTTGTCTGAAACCAAGCGGAAGGGGAGTGGAGTAGACGAGCTCCCGGGCGGGAGTTTAGTGCTGTGGTCAGGAGTGGCAAACACCGAGCACGCCTGCCAGGGAGTGGGAATTCTACTATCCAGCCGCTTGGCAGAATATATGATAAGTTATGATGCGGTGAGCCCCAGACTTATTTGGGCTCGCTTTAAAATAGGCCTTACCCGACTGTTTTTAGTCGCGGTATATGCTCCGGTGGCCTCAGCGGACGCTTGCGACCTGAATAAGTTCTGGGAATGTGTGAGTAATGTTCTAGAGACGAAAGAAGGGAATGAAAAGATGATTATTTGTGGTGATCTGAATGGATGGGTCGGGACAGCCCGTAAGGATTACGAGGCAGTACTCGGCAAGTATGGTGATAAGAGAGTGAACGAGGCAGGCAAGCTGATATTAGATGTATGCATGGAGAGAGACCTTTTTGTGGCGAACACCATGTTCGACCACAAAAGGATTCATCAGTATGCATGGGAACGGAAAAATGAGCGAAGCATGATAGATCTGTTTCTAATAGATCAGCGACTCAGAACACAGGTGATGGACACCAGGGTGTATAGGGGAGCTGACCTGGGAACGGACCACTTCCTAGTTATAACTAGGATAGGAGGTCTGTTCGCGGGCTGGCGATCCCGCGCTGGGGGTCCCTGTTCTGCAGTCGCAGACCGCATCAAAAGCTGGAGGCTTCAAGATGCGGCTATTAGAAACAGATATCAAGAAAGGGTATCTGAACAGCTAGCCTGTCCACCGAAAGATGTGTTTGAGAGTGTCGATGTTTGTTGGCAGTTCCTTAAGTCCAGCATATTATGCGCCGCGAAAGAGGTTTGTGGCATTTCGAAAGGGCGGACAACCAAAAATGGCGATGGTTGGTGGGATGAAGTGAAAGAAGAAGTTAAAAAGAAGAAGGATGCAAGGCAAGACATTTTGGCTATGTCCAGCTCAAGTGAGAGTATGAAAGAAAAGATGAAAGAAAAATACCGCCTGCAAAAAAATCGTACGAAAGAGATAATGGCTCAGAAGCGTGAGAGGTTCCAAATGACTGTAGACGAAAAACTGTCACAGAATTTCAAGGACAATGCAAAACTTTTTTGGAGGGAAGTTAAGAAGTCCAGAAATTGTGTTACAGCTAGTAGTAGGATGAATGTGATTTTCTCGAAGGACAATAACATACTGACTGACAAAACAGACGTCCTCAGGCGATGGAGTGAATTTTACAAAGATATGTATGATGATGCCGCTGATCTACTCACAGAGCTGCCTCCAACAGAATCTGTCGAGGATCCTATAGCGGATAAAATAAGTATGGGAGAGATTGTAAGTGCGATAAGAAGTCTGAAATGTGGAAAAGCTGCGGAAATAGATGGGATTACGGCTGAGATGATCAAGTACGGTGGACCAGCGGTCTGGGACGTCATCTATTTGCTATGCAATCTTTGCTGGGAAAAGGGTGATGTTCCGGACGACTGGAGGCGAGAAGTCATCGTGCCTTTCTATAAAGGAAAGGGATCACGATTGGACTGCTCAAACTACAGAGCCATCAGCTTGGTCAGCTTAGCTAGTAAAGTGTATACGAAGATCCTGACGATAAGAATGCAAGAGCGATCCGAAAGATTTCTCTGGAAATCCCAAGGTGGATTTAGACCAGGAAGAGGATGTATGGATCAAACCTTCTCGCTTCGCGGAATCGCGGAAAAGTTTTTGGATATTAACCAAAGGGTTTTCTGCGCTTTCGTCGGCTTGGAGAAGGCATTTGATAGAGTCGTACGAAAGGAACTCTGGGACGTGTTGCCTGGATATGGAGTGAGCAGTTCCCTACTGCATGCCTTGAAATCACTCTATAGTGATAGCGGGGCGTGCGTTAGGGTTAATGGTGAGATGTCACCCTGGTTTGATGTGAAGTCGGGGGTCAAACAAGGGTGTATCATATCTGCCTGGCTGTTCATTATATATCTAGATAACTGTCTGAGAGCACTAAGAACGAACGGATGTGGAGTGAAAATGGGAAACTTAGTGGTCAACTGCCTATTATACGCCGATGACGCGGTTTACTGGCGTCATCAGAGGGCGAACTGCAGTCACTAGTTACCATAATGAAAGTAGAATGTGAAAAGAAGGGGCTGCGCCTAAACGCTGGCAAGACTAAGGTTCTGGTACTCGAAAGAGATGAACAAGTGACCGAGTGTGCTATATCGGTAAATGGGCAAATTCTAGAGCAAGTGAATGAATTTGTATATCTTGGAAGCATGTTCACACGAGATGGAAAGTATGAAAAGATATTGAAAGAAGGATAACTGCCGGAAATAAGGTGAATGGAGCCATGTCGGCGTTGATGGGCAGTAAAAGTCTGAGCAAGAATGCTCGAGTTGCCGTCCACAACGCGATATTGGTACCTACCTTATTGTATGGCAGCGAATCCTGGGTATGTCAGAGGAAGTATGAAAATAGCTTGAATGCAGTCGAGATGCGATCTTTTCGAAAAATGTGCGGCGTAACGATATTAGATCGAATCCGCAATGAAGAGATTCGCAAATCAACTGGCGTGATTGAGGGCGTGATTGTAAAGATGAAGAAAGGCATGTTACGTTGGTTTGGACACATAGAAAGGATGAGTGAAGAAAGATTGACGAAACAGATATACAAAGCAAAAGTGTGTGCAAGAAGAGGCAGAGGAAGGCCACGTTCCAACTACCCGGATCAAATAGATCGGACTCTCAAGGACGGGAACGTTAAGAGTACCCGAAACCGACGAGCATGTATGAAGAGACTGATGAATGTGGACGAAGCGAAAGAGGTATGTAAGTCTAGAGAGAACTGGCGCTCTATACTCTCTGCCTACCCCGTTAGGGACTTGGCGTGATGATATGGCGTGATGATATGATGATGATGATGATGCTGCTAATATAGTTCTCCGAACACAGAGTGGCGACGCGCAAGTGATACTTCGGTATCGTAAGCGGTTCGGTAAAGTAATGCCACTATTGTTCTATTAAAAAATAAAAATAAAAAACACGCTACACGAGTATACTCAAAGATCCCTATGAAAATCATACTTTCATTAAAAAAAAAAATTGATACAACAAGAGTGCCAAACAAGCATACGGCCCACCAGATGTAAAGCGGTTACTATTACTATTTACGCTCACGATACCGAAGTATCACTTACGCGTTGTCTGTGTTCGGAGAGTTATACTGTGTTGCCAACATAATGGGACTAATCAGGTCGACGACCGTCTGGTCTAGTGGTTAGAGCTCCTGACTACGAAACTTGAGGTCGCGGGCTCGAATCCCGCTGAGGGCAGATATTTGTGTGATGGACACGAGTATTTGTACCTTAGTCTTGGATGTCCTATGTATTTATGTATATATCTATCTATATAAGTAAATATATCGTTGTCTAGTTACCATAACACAAGCTTTGATTAACATGGGACTAGATTATAATTTGTGTGGAATTGTCCCGAGGTATTTATTATTATAATCTGTCTGGTGCCAACATAATATATCAAGGAGTTCAATCCCTCCCCCCTCCCCAAGGAGCTCATTATTCAAAACCTCATTCACCACGTAGGAACACAACACAATGAATTGTGTTATTTGGCTACAGACTTCTATAAGGTGGAGGTCCTGCCCCAGTCGGGCAGCTCCAAATTCGAACGGGAAACCCGAAATGTCCTGCCTCTCTTCTTCGTACCTCTACGTGCTCACATGAATGGAATGAAAACAACGGAATTGGATGAAAATTCGTACAAAGAGATTATTAGGTAGATTAACACGCATATGTTTTACTCTCGAAATAAAATCTATAAATGAATAAAATATCCTCACCAAAGACACACCACCGGGCCTGATGTATGCCGCGTGCATCCTGGCCCCACTGACTCTTTCGTAGAACTCCATCATCTTCTCCCGCTCCTCGAACAGCCAGAAGAATGGGGTGAGGGCCCCGATGTCCAAGGCATGAGTGCCGACCGCCATAATATGGTTCAGTATGCGGGTTATTTCCGCGAACAGAGCTGGCGGGGATAAAAAAAATATTCATAAGTTCATGCTTTTATACAAAGTCCCCAAAGGGGTAGGCAGATATGTGCCTATTTTCTGCAATATGTTTTTTAGATGTCGATTGGATCGGGCACTCAAGGATGGCAATGTCGACTCGAAACCGTCGAACATGTATGAAGACATCGATGAATGTGGACGAAACGAAAGAGGTAGGAATGACACAATGCTTTTCCACATTAAACAGTTATCGGTACAGTCGAGATTCGAACTTACAAGTTTGTGGTGGTACAATCTATACTTACTTCTATCAGAATCATTGCTATCCAGCGTGGCAATGCTGCTAGTCTTCTTGGCACGTTGCCTCGAGATACCGATTTGGGACAAATATTTTATCTGTAAGTTTCAATAGCCGTGGTGGCCGAGTGGTTCGAGCAGTTGCCTGCGACGCAAAGGTCGCAAGTTCGAATCCCAACTGTACCAATGAGTTTTTCTGAACTTAAGTATAGTGATTAGTCACACCACGAGCTGAACGGTGAAGGAAAACATCGAGAGGAAACCTGCAGACGTCTGAGAAGAAATTCAAAGGCGTATGTATAGTCGTGCTGGAGTAACGGTGATGGACTCGCCATCTGTCACGTTGACACGTAATATACCTCTGGCGGAAAGTGGGTGTGTGGGTATTACCTATACACCTCTGCCTACCCCTTCGGGGACCCTTGTGGCAAGGCGTGAGGATATATTATTATATTATATATTATTATTGTTGTTATCTATACAACATATAAATAATATTGGAGTGTCTGTTTGTAATATTGAAATAACCGCTTTTTACTACATGCTTAAGAATATATATACGGTACATACACCAAAATAGTTTCTTTTTAATTTTTGTCTGACTGTCTGTTTGTTCCGGCTAATAACTGAAACGGCTGGACCGATTTTAACGGGACGTTCACTGGCAGATAGCTGATGTAAAAAGGACTTAGTACTACTTTTTTTAGAAACTCTGTTAAATTCCACGCGGACGAAGTCGCGGGCACAGCTAGTTGTAGATAAAGATATGCCTACTTCTGATGTACTTGGCCCGCAGCGGAATGTCAATGTTGAGGAGTTTCTCCACGGCGAGGCTGTAGCACTGCTCGTTACACATCATGGAGACATAGTCCAGCCTGTCGAAGTAGGGCAGGGCCTGGGTGTACGTCTTGTATTCGATGAGCTTCTCAGTCCCGCGATGGAGGAGCCCTATGTGGGGGTCGGCCGCACGTACAGTCTACAAAACACACATGTTCACGTACTGCGAGAAATTACACAGATATTGATGATGAGTGAAGAAAGGAGTGTCCTTCCGAACGCTTGAGGTTTTCCCTGGCGAAAGCATGGAGTTCTACAAGAAGGATGTGAAAAGATTCCTGCAGGGTCGGCAACGCGCGAGTGATACCCCTGGTGTTGCAAGCGTCCATAGGCGGCCGCATGCTTGTATGCCGCCCATGTGATAAAAAAAGATTGACGATACAGATACACAAAGCAAGTGTGTGTAAGAAGAGGCTGAGGAAGATCACGTTCCAACTACCTGGATTAAATCGATCGTACTCGAAACAAGGGCATGTATGAAGAGACTGATGAATGTAGACGAAGCGAAAGGGGTATGTAAGAGAACTGGGGCTCTATACTTCCTGCCCGTTAGGGACTCGGCATGATGATATATATGCATGTATGATTTATAGTATAGTCTGTAAATATTCACCTCTCCATCGAGCTCGAGCACCAGTCTCAACACACCGTGAGCGGCCGGATGTTGCGGGCCGAAGTTGAGAATCATATTGCGGACCTGCTTCTCGCTGGGCTTGAGGACACCTGGAATGTTGTACAAAATCACCTACAAGATTTCGTTTAGTTTAATACAGGAGAATAGTTCCCTGTTTACCCAATGTCTTGCCAGTGCAACACAAAGATGACAAGTAGGAGTCACAATGTTTTTTTCTGAATTTAAGTACAATGATTAGTCACACCACAAGCTTTACTCTCGTACTTTACTCTCTTAAACTCAATGGTGTATGTATTCCCACAAGGGTCCCAAAGGAGTAGATGTGGTGTGTACCTACACATGCACACCCATTTTCTGCCAGGTATATTTAAGTGCCAATGTGACAGACCTTTAGTCCATTGCTGTTACTCAAGCAGTAATGGTACCTTAGAATTTCTTCTCACATATATGCAGGTTTCCTCTTGATGTTTTTCTTCATTATAAAGCTCGTGGTGTGACTAATCACTGCACTAAAGTTCAGATATAGGTAATGAAAATTCTGAAATATTTATGTGCTTTACAAAAATCAATTCATTGTTACAAATTCTTGTTAAAGTATGCCTTGATCCTTGTGGATAGATTCCCAGTTGGCTTTGAACACCATCAATTTAGTGTTGCAATCCTATAGCACATTTTTAATGTTCCACCCAACAAAAGCTTGGTTCAGTTACAAATAATAATTATAAAGCAAAGTATGTACCTGAGTAAGGAGGATGTTTCATCAGAGACGTAACCTCATCTGGGTACATGACAATACCCTCAAACTGCTTCACATACTCTGTATCGGGCATCCATCGGCTGCCGTTACGTTGAGAGCTGTATTCAAAAGCGTTAAGGATATACATAGCAATACTGATTCAGCTACATGATTTATTTGAGGGGTTTCAGACACAGATAAATTGAGATCCTATGTATTTACTAGCTGAGCCATTCGTTTTCAACCGTGTAAACATTTTTTTTATTCCATCTAACTCTGAACCAAATTTCATCCAATTCTATTCAGTTGTTTTAGCGTGAAAGAGGAACAAACACACACACAAACTTACGCATCTATAATAATAGTAGGATAGATATATAATTGGTATATACTAAATTCTGTACAATATCACAAAAAAATATTGATCAGCTGTTGACAGCTATCATACAAATTTGACTTACGTTTACAATAATAAGCAGGCAATTTAACAATAAAATAGCAAAGACAGTCAATGTTAATCAATTAGACAATATTATTTATTAGATAAAAACTTCGTGTTATCTACGAAAAAGTATTATTAAAGTTAATTAAATAACCTAAAATTGTTACATAATTATTTTTATGCTACACAATCATTTGTAATTTATACATATCTGAGCAAATAACTTACTTCACATTGTAAACTGCTGGTAAATTCTTTAAAAGGGTCGTATTTTGACCTAAAGATGAGGATTTTCGTAACAAAACATTAAGCAAAGAGGCCATTTTTGACGGGACTACAAGATGCCACGTTCCTTTTCACTCTTTACTCGATATGACATATTGTGTATGTCATCGTCAAAACACTCGAACCCAACGAGCATGTATGAAGAGAAGAGACTGATGAATGTGGACGAAGCGAAAGAGGTATGGGAGCCTAGAAAGAACTGGAACTCTATGCTCTCCGCTATATTATATAACAATGAAACCCTTAATTCTCAGGGCTTTTAAGGCATTTATTTATGCTCGATAGTCTACAATACGTTCAAATCGAATAATAAGAAACACATTATTGCGTTCAACGGAACGTAATAAAATATAGATTATATAAGCGTTTTCAACAGAAAAAAAATATTTAAATAAAAGAGGAGTTCGTTTTTGAACAACACCTTTTGATTTCTTGACAAAGATCTTAAAATTTCTAAGCATAAAATGATAAAATAAAACACCGTGGTGGCCGAATGGTTCGAGTTGCCTGCGACACAAAAATCGCAAGTTCAAATCCCGACGGTACCAATAATTTTTTCTGAACTTAGGGATGCGCGCAAGAGCGGAAAGCCCTAAGGATATTTATTAATTATGTATGTTAGTCTTCAAGGTATATATTATAATAAAGTTTGTATGTATGTTAGGCTAAGGTATATATTTATGGGCCCTATATTTGTAGGTGTACTTTTATTGTGTTGCCTGAAAAAAATTGATTAATAATAATAATAATGAGTACAGTGATTAGTGACACCACGAGCTTAAGGCGAAGGAAAACATCGAGAGGAAACCTGCATACGTCTGAGAAGCAATTCAAAGGCGTATGTATAGTCGTGCTTGAGTAACGGCGATGGACTCGTCATCTGTCACGTTGGCACCTAAAATATATCTCTGGCGGAAAGTGGGTGTGTGGGTACTACCTGTATACCCTTTACCTACCCCTAAGAGGCCGCTTGTGGGAAGTCGTGTGGAAATAATGGCATAGGAAATAAGCCACAAATTATTGTACAAAATATTTATTAATCACTTAACTAAATAAAATATCATCCACGGCCGAGTTGCTTTAATAGTCACCAGCAGCGAAGATCACAGGTTCAAACGGGATCTGTAAATGAATGTTTCTCAATTTTAACAGCGATATGTCACACTACCACTTCAATGTCGATCTTACGATATGTCTCACCACCAGGTCAAAGTCGACCTTACGATATGTCTCACAACCAAGTCAATGTCGAACTTACGATATGTCTCACAACCAAGTCAATGTCGATCTTACGATGTGTCTCAACACCGGGTCAATGTCGATCTTACGATGTGTCTCAACACCGGGTCAGTGTCAATCTTACGATATGTCTCACCACCAGGTCGATGTCGATCTTACGATATGTCTCACCACCAGGTCGATGTCAATCTTACGATATGTCTCACCACCAGGTCGATGTCAATCTTACGATATGTCTCACAACCAAGTCAATGTCGATCTTACGGTATGTCTCACCACGAGGTCGATGTCGATCTTACGATATGTCTCACAACCAAGTCAATGTCGATCTTACGGTATGTCTCACCACGAGGTCGATGTCGATCTTACGATATGTCTCACAACCAAGTCAATGTCGATCTTACGGTATGTCTCACCACGAGGTCGATGTCGATCTTACGATATGTCTCACAACCAAGTCAATGTCGATATTACACGGTGACTTATTATACATACTTGATTTTTTTTATTGTACCGTTATCCCCTGTGATCTGCAAGGATTAATACTGATCATGCCCTTGAACCAGCAGTGTGAGCAATACTTCAACCCTCACCCAACCATGACTGATGGTTAGAGCAGCCATCAGTCAGTTCCAACGTGATAGATGGCGAGTCTATCGCTGTTACTCAAGCACGACTGTACAATATTATTAACTACTAGCGGTCCGTCCCGCTTTTTTTTATAAAAGAAAATATAGCCTACGTTATTCAGGGTGAATGTAGCTTTACAATGGTAAAAGATTTTTTTAAATTGGTCCAGTGGTTTTGGAGCCTATTCCTTACAAATCTTTCCTCTTTATAATATAATTTTTTATTTTATTTTATTAAAACTTCCTGCAAACATTATTGCAAAGGCAAACTCAATGCCGAAGGCATTCTCTGCCAGTTAACCTTTGGGTGGTGCAGTGCCGTGGTGGCCGAGTGGTTCGAGCAGTTGCCTGCGACGCAAAGGTCGCAAGTTCGAATCGCGACTGTACCAATGAGTTTTTCTGAACTTAAGTACAGTGATAAGTCACACCACGAGCTTTACGGTGAAGGAAAACATCGAGAGGAAATCTGCATACGTCTGAGAAAAAATTCAAAAGGCGTATGTATAGTCGTGCTGGAGTAACGGCGATGGACTCGCCATCTGTCACGTTGGCACCTAATATACCTCTGGCGGAAAGTGGGTGTGTGGGTATTACCTATACACCTCTGCCTGCCTTCGGGGACCCTTGTGGGAAGGCGTGAGGATATATATTTTGTAAGCCTAGCCATATCACCTAAGGATACGTGTGACAATTAATACCCTTATAATTCGTATTTTCACCAAATAAATAATTCAATTTCAGGTGACACCTCACTGTACTTAGTTTAACAAAAATAGGGATTCGAACCTGCATTAACCCATCCGGCATCATTTGACACGCTTCTGCTGTCGTTGGCGGTAGATGTCGTTCACCGGTGGCGCCACTCCAAGCTCATCATCATCAGAATCTTCACCAGCTTTTCTCCTGCGAGCCTGGGAAAGGAAGCAAATGCTTATCTGTTAATGTCAATCTAATATATACCTACACGCCTTCCCACAAGGGTTCCCGATGGGGTAGGCAGAGACAGAGATCCATTTTCCACCAGAGATATATGAAACCTTTGTGCTTACTGACATGACATATTTGAATATGGTACCAACGTGACAGATGGCGAGTCCATCGCCGTAACTCAAGCCCGACTATACATAAGCCTTTGAATTACCTCTCAGACGTATGCAGGTTTCCTCTCGATGTTTTCCTTCACCGTAATGCTCGTGATGTGACTAATCACTGTACTTAAGTTCAGAAAACTCATTGATAAAGAAGAAAAGCTAAGATAAAAAGATAAAAAATGCCGTGGTGGCCGAGTGGTTCGAGCAGTTGCCTGCGACGCAAAGGTCGCAAGTTCGAATCCCGACTGTACCAATGAGTTTTTCTGAACTTAAGTACAGTGATTAGTCACACCACGAGCTTTACGGTGAAGGAAAACATCGAGAGGAAACCTGCATACGTCTGTGAAGAAATTCAAAGGCGTATGTATAGTCGTGCTGGAGTAACGGCGATGGACTCGCCATCTGTCACGTTGGCACCTAATATACCTCTGGCGGAAAGTGGGTGTGTGGGTATTACCTATACACCTCTGGCTACCCCTTCGGGGACCCTTATGGGAAGGCGTGAGGATATATTATTATTATTATTATAAAAAGATAAAAGTCTCTTCATACATGCTCGTCGGTTTCGAGTACTCTTGACGTTCCCGTCCTTGAGCGTCCGATCTATTTGATCCAGGTACTCTTCTTGCACACAATTGGTTACAAGAGATATTCACCTTATTGGAGATGGTAGTGATGCCCTCGTCATCCACAATCCAGTGCACGGAGCGAGCCAGGTCGAACAGCTTGGTGTCGCAGCCGTTCTCTTGAGTTGGCGGCGGGGCTGCCAGCGCAAAAAATATTAATTTATATATATATCCTCACGCCTTCCCACAAGGGTTCCCGAAGGGGTAGGCAGAGGTGTATAGGTAATACCCACACACCCACTTTCCGCCAGAGGTATATGAGGGGGCAACGTGACAGATGGCGAGTCCATCGCCGTTACTCCAGCACGATTATACATACGCCTTTGAATTTCTTCTCAGACGTATGCAGGTTTCCTCTCGATGTTTTCCTTCACCGTAAAGCTCGTGGTGTGACTAAT